>JANGFI010001794.1:0-32020 GCA_025758705.1 Goffeauzyma gilvescens | reverse complement strand
CCTCTCACTCCCCCCCTCCCTCCCTCCCTCCCTTTCTCTTTCCTTTGCCCCTTCCTCTCCTTCCCTTCCCCCCCTCCGCCCCCTCCCCCCCCCTTTGTTTGCATTCACGAGGAGCCACAACGCCAACGCCATTGATGCCAGATTCACAAACAGACACAATTGACAACCGGACGAGACGAAACGAGGAACAGGGAGAGCAGGGCGGGCAGTGCGAGCGAGCGAACATGCCGGGAAAGGGGAGGGAGCGGGGGACAGGGGGGATCGTCGTCGTTCGTCGTTCGTCGTTCGTCGTTCGTCGTCCGTCGTCCGTCGTCCGTCGACCGTTCGTCTCTCATCGTCGCCATCTGTCTGTGTCGCTCTGTCCCACCTAGGGTCCGGACTTCTTCCTTGAGTTGGTTGAATGAACCATATCCCCCCCCCCCCCCCCCCCCCCCCCCTCCCCGGTTTTAGTTCGGGGCAAAAAAAACAAATGTGGCCGGCGGGCGGGGGGGGGGGGGGNNCACCCCCACCCCCACCCCCGGTTTCGAGATTTAGATTCGGAGCAATAAAACTGAATTGTCTCGCGTGAGCGTGTCGTCGAGGAAACAGAAAATGGAAAATGGAAAGATAAAATAGGTTCAGAGACAGATTCAGGTTGAAGGGAGATACGCACCAGTCTGACACTCACTTACCCCTCATCGCATCGAATCACCCCTTTCCCGGACACCCAAACCAATCAAGACCTACGAAGAAAATTTAATCCGCTTCTAATCATCAAAGGATGTCTCCGGGTGTGCGAGATACATCAGACTAGACAGGCATTACCGATAACCCGCTCGATAAATGAAGAGACCATCGAGGAAACACTGATTACAGGGGTGTGACCGCCGAAAACAAGACCAACAGCGACTAGATTCGCGAGTTCGGGATATTGGTCGAGGTTTGTGAGAAAGCCCAGAAACGAGTGATATACACGCTTCGAACGGGCAAGCGACCATCAGTCAATATTACACATTGCCCATATCCAAACCATTCGGACAGTCCTTCAAAAACGATATCCCGCGTCGTGGACGTACACTATCTCCTACCCCCCCCCCCTTCCCCCCACTCAGTCTCACGCATCAATACGCAACATCTTCATTCCCACTGCACCTCTCTCCTCCTCACCCCCAACACACACTCTCCTGTCGAAAAAACATCGCGTACCCACACCTCCCTACGCTACCTTCTTAAATCATAAACCATCCTACATCATCTTCCTCAACTACTCTCCCCGCCACCCCGCAATCAATTCCAATCATGGCATCATCAAACAGCCAACCCCGAAACGAGATCTTCGAGGATCGGCTCCTCTCGATCCTCGCGAGTATCAAACATGACTCACCAACGCTTCCGACGGGCACTCATTCAAACTCCTATTCCGAGTTAGAAAACGGTGACGGTGCCGTCTTGGAAATGACGGATAAGGAAAGAAAACTCGAAAGTGAGGTCCGAGCTCTGGTTCGGGAGCTCTCCAGTTCGAAACAAGAATTGAACACAATACGAGAAACGACGATGACATCCACCTCTCATATTAAGGACATTAAAGAGAAAGAGAAAGAGAAGGAAACTTCGACTCCAGCTTCTTCGGATGCCTCTGATGGATCCTCTGGCGGCCCTTCTCATTTGCATGGTCCGCCCTCTGCAACGACTTCTCAATCTTCTTACGCTCTGATCTCGCCCGATGGGTTCCCCGCCGGCTACGGTTCCGTCGCCGCGAACAACCACGAACGTACGGTCTTACCTGTCCCTGGAAAACACTGTCCTGCGTGTGGACATTCTGTGTCGTCCCAAGATGGAACAGAAAGTAGTAAGACAATTCTACCTCATCATATCCAAATGGATTCCTTTACTTCTTCTCAGACGAAGGCGGACGGCGCTTTTTCCGGAACAAGCATGTCAGCTGAAAAAGAGCTAGAACTCCTAAAAGCCCAAGTACAAGACATCATGCGAGTCTGTAAAGCCGTCGCAACGGGAGATCTTACTCAAAAAATCATAGTGCCCGTCGAAGGTCCGACAATGGTCGAACTCAAGGATATCATCAATAACATGGTCGATCAATTGAGTATCTTCGCGACCGAGGTGGAGCGTGTCTCGCTCGAAGTCGGTACACAGGGGATATTGGGTGGTCAGATCGTTGTTCATGGTATCGAAGGATCTTGGGCACTGCTTGTCAAAGTTGTGAATCGGTTGGCAGGGAATCTTACCAGTCAGGTAAGAGGAATTAATGAGGTTATGAGCGCAGTAGCCAAGGGGGATTTGTCAAAGACAATCGAGGTAGAGGCTGCCGGTGAGGTCGCAGAGTTGAAGGTGACGATTAATAATATGGTGAGCTTCTGTTTGCCTGGCTTATTTCTGTTTTCTCTTCCGTTCAGTAAGTTACGTTACCAACTCGCTGACCGGTTTCTTTACTTTCTTTTCTTTTCTTTGCTTTCTGCGTTTGCGTTTGCGTTTGCGTTTGCGTTTGCGTTTGCGTTTGCGTTTGCTTCTCGTCGCGTCCGGTTATTGCCGACTCTTCTGGCGTTTCCGCTACGCTTTTACTTCTATTTGACGACACTGGCAGGTCATGCAACTACGATCCCTAGCCGACGAGGTGTCCCGAGTTTCATACGATGTCGGCAGTCTCGGTCTTCTTGGCCGAGTGGCCACCCTACCCGATGCCGAAGGTGTCTGGCAAGAACTAACCAACAACGTCAATCGAATGTGCACCAACTTGACGGCTCAAGTCAGAGGTGTCGCAGCCGTAATGACGTCGGTCGCAAAAGGAGATTTGACGACGTTGATTGATATTGAAGCAGAGGGAGAAATTGCAGTGTTGAAGAATACGGTCAATGCCATGGTGGCTCAACTGAGGATCTTTGCTCGAGAGGTCATTCGAGTCGCGTTAGAAGGTGAGTGCTTGATTTGAATGCAACTTTGTACTCGTGCAAAAGGGATGATCACTGATCAAGCTGTACTTGTGACAATCTCGCAGTCGGCACCAAGGGTGTTTTGGGAAGTAAGTCGAGACCAGAAAGACAAGAAACAATGAAAATGCTTTGCTCACTGATATATTGTCTCACAGGTGTCGCAGAAGTCGAGGGCGTCGAAGGAGCTTGGTCAGAACTCACATTCCATGTCAACGTGCGTATTTCTCGGCCTCATATCATAGCTATCCTGGGACAGCTTGTTAATTATTATTGCTTTCTCCTCGCCCTTTTTCTTCCCAGCAAATGGCACGAAACTTGACAGACCAGGTCAGAGGAATCGCCGAAGTGACAAAAGCCGTCGCTCGAGGTGATCTCAGCAAAAAGATCGATGTCGTTGCCGAGGGAGAGATTTTACAACTCAAGACCGAGGTCAACAGTATGGTTGACTCCTTGCGATCATTCTCATCAGAAGTCAGTCGCGTTGCGAGAAACGTCGGAACTTTGGGCCAATTGGGTGCCCAAGCTACCGTACCCGGCGTTGCCGGTGTTTGGAAAGAATTGACAGACAACGTCAACGTCATGGCCGCAAATCTGACCGTTCAAGTCAGAACGATCGCTCATACCACCGTCAGTGTCGCTCGAGGAGATCTTGGTCAAAAGATCGTCGGGGTACAAGTACAGGGAGAGATGAAAGATTTGGTAGATACCATCAACGGAATGATCGATAAACTTTCCTTGTTCTCGCGAGAAGTTACGAGAGTCGCGAGGAAAGTAGGTCTCGAGGGAGAGTTAGGTGTGCAGGCAAAAGTGGTCGGAATCGAAGGAGAGTGGAAGGAGATCACCACCGTCGTCAACGCAATGGCAACCAACCTTACCTCTCAAGTGCGTGCGTTTGCTCAAATCTCAGCAGCCGCTACCGACGGTGATTTCACTCGATTCATCACCGTCGAAGCATCTGGCGAAATGGATTCCCTCAAAACTAAAATCAATCAAATGGTCTACAACCTTCGAGAGTCTATCGAGAAGAACACCGCTGCCCGTCAGGCTGCCGAGCTCGCCAATCGGTCCAAATCCGAGTTCCTCGCCAACATGAGTCACGAAATTAGAACTCCAATGAACGGTATTATCGGTATGACCGTCTTGACTCTAGAGAGCGAGTTGACGAGACAACAAAGGGAGAACTTGATGATCGTTTCAAGTCTTGCTAGCTCGTTATTGACCATCATCGATGATATCCTGGATATCTCCAAGAGTACGTTTCTCTCTTTACCTTTTTCCATCTCTTGCTTACCCGCAGAGTCCCCGTATGCTGAATCACTTCCTTTGGTCCCGCAGTCGAGGCCGGGCGAATGACCATGGAGGCGATTCCATTCTCACTCCGATCTGTCGTCTTCAGCGTCCTCAAGACCCTTTACGTCAAGGCGGCCCAGAACAACCTTGACCTGATATACGACGTTGACCCTTTCATTCCGGACCAGATTGTTGGAGATACTTTGAGGTTACGTCAAGTCATCACTAATCTCGTCGGAAATGCAGTGAAATTCACGAGCCGCGGTCAGGTCGCCTTGAGCTGTCGATTGATGGTAGAAACGGAGGAAGATGTCTTGTTGGAGTTCTGCGTGGCCGACTCTGGAATCGGCATTGAGCAAAACAAGCTTGATCTAATCTTTGACACTTTCGCTCAAGCCGATGGCTCCACCACTCGAAAGTACGGTGGAACCGGTCTCGGCCTGTCCATTTCCAAACGACTGGTCAGCCTGATGCATGGAAAGCTATGGGTTGAGAGTATCTACGGTCAAGGAAGTCGATTTTACTTCACCATCCAAGTACTCAAATCAGATCGACCGGCCGACTTAATTCTGGAAAAGCTCACACCATGGGCCCGTCGCCAAGTGCTGTTCGTTGACACCCTGAACGACCAGACTGGCGTAGCAGATGGTCTGAGGTCGCTGAAACTGCAACCGGTCGTTGTCAACTCTGTGCAAGACGTGTATACCGTTCCCATGAGATCCGACGGCGTGCCGACCTTTGATACTATCATCGTCGACTCTCTTGCTGCTGTAAGTCTCTTCTCACGAGCCCTCCATTCTGCTTCTTTATTTCCCCGGGCTGACTCATAATTTACTTCATCCAGGCGGAACGTTTGAGGGAAATGGAGAGTATCCGATACATACCGATCGTGCTTCTGGCTCCTGTGAGTTTTATTCGAAAAGAGAAACCCTCGTTCTTTACGCTGATCCTGCATGTTGTCCTAGATCAACCTACCCATAAGTGACAAGAATCCATCGTTCCTTGATCTCGATGATAAGCGACGACAACTCTTAGCATTGCCGACAGCGGACGACTCCACCTTCCGGCCCATTCCCGTCAAGGCTTGTCTGGATATGGGGATTTCGTCATACTACACCACACCACTCAGCCTTGAAGATCTAGCAAATGCCATTTTGCCAGCTCTAGAATCCAGACAACTCCCTACTGGAGATGGCGGAGAGAGCCCGATTTTGCACATCCTTTTGGCCGAGGTAAGTTCGAGAGACGATATTTGTTTGGTGGGACATGGCTAATCGATTTGATTCTCCTGCAGGACAACTTGGTAAATCAAAAACTCGCGTGTAAATTACTCGAGGTGGCTGGCCATGAGATCGATGTTGCCGATAACGGTCAAATCGCGTTTGACAAGTACCGAGATGCTCGAGCAGCCGATAAGCCATACGACGTGATCTTGGTGAGTCTCGGAAAAGAAAGACCACGTGAATGTCAAGGTAGCTAATCATTCTCCCTTCAGATGGACGTGTCAATGCCGGTCGTCGGCGGTCTGGAAAGTACAAGTATGATTCGACATTTGGAGGAAGAGAAGGGCTATTCTCGCGTTCCTATTATCGCGCTAACGGCACATGCCATGCTCGGTGATAAAGAGACCTGTCTCGCGGCTGGAATGGTGAGTTTTTTTTTTTTTTTCGTGCGATGGTAATTTCCATTAAGGGCGGTACTGACAATCGAACGACCACAGGATGACTTTGTTTCCAAGCCTGTCAGACGAGGGGACCTCATGTCTACGATCACCAAAGCCCTCAAACCATCATGACCAACGAAACGGTCTGTGTTTCTTTGTAACCAAGACTGTCCTTTCCTTTCTCTTCTTTTTAGTGATTCATTTGTAGTTCAGCATTCATCTTCTGTTCATGTGTGGGCCTTATTCGCATGTTGTTTGATTTCGGCAATTCGCACTGCGGTTCCCACGCAGATGACGAAAAGGGCATCAGATGAGCACCTTGTTCAACATAGGGAGACCCGTAGTAGATAAAATGGGATGTTACTTGACCCCCCGTGAAATTTCGTGAAAGCTACGTTTACTCTCATCATTCCTTTGAAGGACCCATCGCTGCCGCTTGCCTTATTCTTCTTTCCGCATGTCTCTCTCCCTTTTCGTCTACCTTGATCTGATCCTTACTGAAAGCATGTGGTGCCAATTCCAATAGCCAGCTGCCTTCGATCGGCATACACTGTCGCATGTATTCCTTTGTTGTTAGTACGAGCTCGTAGTAGAGCACGAATTTGGGAGGTGGTTGGGCCTGGAAGAGTGAAGACGATGGGTGGATGTATACGGATTGATTGGATTTGGTTGTTCGGTAGCCTCCATCTTTTTGCAGACGGGCGGTGTTGAAAAAGTACCCAGATGTCAAGGCCTTCTGAATGGGAACAATGTTTTGTGGATCCGGATTGGACTCGATGACAACCTCCACCCGTTCGCACAGTGCAGCGAGCTGATCTCGAATATCACGCACCCTTCCCAGAGACTTGTATTGGACGTAGTTTTCGTAACACCATTGTTGAGAATAATTAGTCTCAGACCACTGTTCCCATATATTTAGGAACGTAAAATGGTCACCACCCGGTCTCTGGAAATTTTGATGGGCTTTGTCGGCGTGCATTCGCTTATCTTTCGGTCGGTATAGCAAGGCGTGTGCTTCTTGTAGCATGGAGATGATAGTCAATACCTGGGAGAAAACGCAAGGGGGTCAACATGGTTCTAGACGCTTTTGCAGGGGCAGAGAAAGAGGAATAACGGGAAGATTTGCTCACCTCATCAGTGCACCCGAAAGACTCGCTTTGAATGATCGCTTTCGACAGCATGGGATCCACTGGGAACTCGGCCATCCTTCGCCCTAATCTTGTCAATTCTCCCTTGTGATTCAGCGCTCCCAAAGCATACAGCGATTCCAGAGCCTTGATCAGTGTTTCTGCCGGCGGTGGATCGAGGAAATCAAAGTTGAGGAGGTCGTTGATGCCTAGGGATTTGAGCATAAGGACAACGTTACCAAGGTTTGTTCGCTGAATCTCAGGGACGGTCTCCTCCGGCAATTCGTTCATATAAGCCCATTTGGTGTAGAGGCGGAAGGCTTTGCCGGGACCGACTCGACCGGCGCGACCGGATCGTTGTGATGCAGAGGCTCTTGAGATCTAGAAGTGACAAAAGATGGGTAAGGGTTAAGCCTCAAAATCGTTTCCTCATAATCAAAGATTTCCCGGGACTCACAGGTTCGACGACCAGGGACTCCATTCCAGTCTTTGGGTTGTAATTATTCTGCTTGACGAATCCAGGATCTATCACGTAGACAACACCGTCGATTGTGATCGATGTCTCAGCGATGTTGGTAGCGAGGACGACCTTCCTTGCTTTGTCTGGGGTAGGCTCAAAGATCTTGGCCTGCAAATCACTCGGTAGGTTGGCGTAGATTGGGGCGATGATCAATTCTGGCACCTTGTCTCCGAGTGCATAGGCCGTCTCCTTTAGCGATTCTTCCATCGCTTCGATTTCTTCCTGGCCGGTGAGGAAGACCAAAATGTCCCCCTTGGGTTGAGTCGTATGAATCTGGAAAACGGTGGTAACTGCTGCATGGATGTAGTTGGCCTCTGGTTGAGCGGTATAGTGTAATCCGACTTGATAACGTCTTCCAGGAATCCGGAAGATGGGAGCGTCATCAAAGTATTTGGCGAATTTCTGGGCATTCAGTGTCGCACTCGAGATCAGCAGTCGGAGTTCCGGTCGAAATCGAGCTATATCCTTAATCAGTCCGAACAAGATATCGGTACTCAGAGTCCTTTCATGTGCTTCGTCGATCACCAGCGCAGAGTACGTAGACAATTCGGGATCTGTCAAAAACTCTCGAAGTAACATACCATCTGTCATGTACTTCAAGACCGTCTTGTCGCTTGTGGCGTCCTCGAATCGAATCGAATACCCCACTTCTTGACCCAGACGGACACCCATCTCTTCGGCCACACGAGCAGCGACGGACATGGCGGCGACTCGTCGAGGTTGAGTACAACCAACTTTCATTCCGTTCTTGGTGTATCCTGCTTCGTGGAGATACTGGGGTAACTGAGTAGTCTTGCCTGATCCAGTTTCGGCCTCGACGATGAGCACCTGATGCTGGGAGATCGCTTCGAGGAGTTCGTCTCGGTACTCGTATACTGGTAATGATTTCCGTGTGGCTTCGATTGATGTATATTTCTTCTCGAGGTCTTCCACTTGAGCCTTGAGGTTTCGCTCTTCGTCAGTCATCTGAGCATCCTCTTTGCCATCAAGAACCCATTGGACTGCCTGGGACTCGTCAAACACGTAATCGTATTCGTCTTCTTCGACCACAACCTTGTCGAGAGCTCCCATTGTCATCGAAGCGTTCTTGGTCTGGTCCAGCTCCCACTGATCGACGTCGGTCACAAATTGCCCATCCTGCGGTTTGTTCTCCTCGTATCGCTTGTAGAGTGCATTGTTTTTCTTCTTCATGTCGAGTTTCCCTTGTTCGGTGATGTAATCCTCGGGCATCACGTATCCATCCATTCCATCATCGATCCTCTGACGCTCTTCCATGATCTTGAGCAGTGCTTTTTTGCGCTCGTGATCCGCCGTTTCACGCTTCGACATCTTTTGACCTCGGAAAAGGATCATTTCATCCTGAATCTCGAGCTTGAGCAAGTCGATCTGTTGTTGTTCTCGCTTCTTGAGGTATTCCTGACGGGAATGGAGACGAAGATCAGGCATAGCTTGCTTGCGCGCTTCGGCATCTTCTGCTAGAGTTCGTCGAGCAGCTGCTTCTGCAGCTGCACCCGATTTGGATGATCGATCTTGTACAAGCTTCTTGGTCGACTCCTTGTCTCTGTTCTTCATTCGATCGGCGAAAGCGTCACGCTCCGCCAGGTCCTCTTGCCGTTCACGCTCCAACCGTTCTTCCTCGGTTTCCAAGTCTTCCTTGTTATACCCAGCATCAATTTCAGTCGGTGGCTCATCATCACGCCCATGACTATCATACCTCCCCGATTCATCCTCTCTCAACCTCTTTCTCTCCCTCTCCTTCTCCTCCTCATCGCTCTCCCATTCTTTACTATCGACTTCCCTCTTTCGTATCGAACGATGTGGTCGACTACGTTCACCCTCTTCTTTTTTTTTCTCCTTTTTCACGTCGACCTCCTCATTCAGCCTCTCTTTTCCTTTCTCCTTCTTCTTTTGTTTCTTTTTGTCGGTTCTCGAAGACTCTTCATCCTCATCCAACATCAACGAGTATTTCTGGTTCGCCAATGGTCCTTGGCCAAGGACATCCTTTTTCTTTTTATCGTCGGTCTTGCTGGTAGATTTATGCTTATGTGGTACGAGGTCATAGAGTTGTGTCACGAATGCTTGAGCGTCGGGAGTCGCAGGGAGACCGTTGGCGGAGAGAGAGGAGTAGAGATCAGAGGCGGATTTGGAGGCAGAGGCTAGGGTTTGAACGAAATTGACCGTGCTGCTATCTGAAGCGCCGAGAAAACGGAGGACATTGTCACTGATGTACTGACGGACGTCCATGATGGGAGTTGGGGTTCCAGGCTGTGAGTGTCGAGGATGGTATCCCTCAAGAATGTCTGAAGCCGAGATTCCGTGGAAAGATGCCGGTAAACGAGTGCCAAACGCACAGGGACCGTGGCTTGCAGGTGGATCTCGCGGTGATTGAAGGACAAGCTAGCAAGAAATGGTGTATCGGGATCAGCTTAGCCTTTTAAATCGCGTGAGTATGGCTTGTAGTCTTGTTATCCTGTTTGGTGGTCTGGTCGCCGCCACCTGTTGATGTTAGAGCACCAACTTTGTGCGTCGCTACCAGCCCCGGGGGAGTAACGCCGGCGAGGGGATAGATATCATCTGGTCTCAAACGCGGTTCGAGGGGAATCACGTGAAAGTGAACAACGATAGCTTGGCTTCGGTCCCGACCGCGCAAAAGATGACACATGGAATATTCAGCAAGAGGTACGAATTAAATGGTAGTTTATAAATACCCGTAGGTGAATCGGCAGGAACCGCATGAACAGGGGTTGTTCTGGAGGGAGCTGCCGATAGGGTGGATTTGAAGTGTGTTCGTGATGAGAGAGATCATTCATGGCAGCAAAGCTTACCTTCCTCTTGCTATGTCATCTGCATTTCAGTACACGTTCGGTGTTTGAGGTGAAAAATCTGTGTTGGTGAGATTTCTTGGTATGTGGCTAGGCTTGCAATGCCTTGATGCAGTACGATATACATCTCTTCAACGACTGAGGTGACAGTAACGCGAAGTCGGGTTTGGAAAAGGACGTGACCCCCCCCCCCCCTACCCCTATGATCCTATGACAAGTGAGGTTCAACATATGTTGAGCCCTCTCCCCAATCACCCCAAACGGTAAAAGTTTTCCGAACATCAACCTACTGGTCATGCGTTTCAAGTTGCGCGGTTGATTTAAGAGCAAGATGCGAAAGAAGCTGGCCCATCATCCATGCGTCTGCAGGTGGATCTTTCTCAGCGCAACTTGTGAACAGCGAGTGGTCCAAGTCTAACCGCGGATATCAGTTTGGTGGTAACGTTTTCCGGCTTGCGCTGGGCGTGTGCTCGGCTATCGATGTTTCCACCGCTGGCTGCAGGATGCGAGGTTGTCCCCTTGCCAGTATGGAGGTGCATGAGGAAGCACCTCAGGACAAAGGGTTCATGTCCCTTTGTAGAAGGCTTATTAGATATGTCATAGATCGACGATCCAGGGTTACAGAGAGCTTGGTTTTGTGAGTTCATTAATTGAAACCCCTCCACCCCCGGGGCGGTCATTCCCCTGCAGCCGCGACCGACTTGCCGATGTCGCCCTTCAAGACGTCATAATAGACGGCGTTTAATCGTGGCATGAGACCGATAACAAAAGGGAAGAGCGCCGGGGATTGGGGAGGGGGGGGGGGGGGGGGCAGAGAACACAATCAGAAATTGTTAGGGCCAAAATGCCTATCCAATCTAAAGGGAACAGGTCACCTATGAGATCCCCCCACCCCCTTGTCCCCGGTGCGACCGCCTGATAGTTTGTGACTATATAGGATAAATGCAAGGTCATTTTCCCATATAACACGACAACACGGTCCCCCTTCCTACCAATCCTATTTCAGGTCATTCGAACCGTGTCATAACACCTGTCACTGCTGGTATCCTCAAGGCAATAGGATCCCAAACACGTATTTCCAACACGATGGCATCGAAACCGAGTTCGAACAGTGCGTACCCTCGAGCGGGGGGTGTGGTCTGGCATGCGATCGCAACAGCAACAATGGTGAATGGATGGATGGCGCTATTGAACTTGCCGATGACAACATGGGTGGACTCGCAGGTGAGTTCAACGAATGGAGGAGTGGGGTGAGGAGTAAGGATTGATAGGGCGGCTTGGGGGAGAGATATCATGAAATCGTCAGTGCATGAGGCTGACGTACTCCTGGACATGGCTATCGGCTTTTCCGTTCGTTGATCGGCAGGTTGGAGGTGAGTCTCTAATCGACTCAAATGGGATCCGTTTGGTCGAAGCTGAAACTTACTCCCATCATTGCAACCCCCCCCCCCCAACTCCCCAGGCCACTTCCAGTTCCTCACCATCAACGGCCTCTTCGCCGCCATCTTCACAATGACCGCCGGTGGTATCTCGGACCTTTTGCCTGGCATCCCCTTTCTTCGCACTATGAAGCGAAGCATCATGCTCATCGCTCTTCCTCTCAGCATCGTCATTTCGGCTATCTACTGGTCTCTCCTTACGATCGCGCCTGCTCTCATCCTACCGCCTAAGAATGCAGCGACCTCTGAGCAGGGACCACCTACCAGCTCGAGTGAAGCACCCGAGCTTGAGAGGATCCCTTTGTGGATCGATCTCAGCTTACACGCTGTACCAGCCATCGCGCTGTTCATCGGTAAGCCAGGGTGGTCTCCTTCAGGTCGCTTGTGGGAAGCAAGCTCTGTGTCCCTTCCAGGATCTACATTAATAGGAAGCTAATTCCAAAACATCCCCCGACACTCTCTGCACACGGTGGTGGCAACAGAATTCTACTTCCGAGAAAAAAAATATCGACCCCCAGTCTCTACCATCGGTGCGATTGGACTTTCCACTTCTGCTGGACTCGCATACAGTGTCTGGGTTGAACATTGCGCAGCTCACAATGGAACCTGTGAGTGTTCTTTTCGCGGTTGCAAATCCATTGGGCTCGTTCTTTGTCATGGATATTTCCTTTCAGAGGGAGGCGGAATCATGCTGAAGCTATCCGTGTGATGATCTTTTATTTTTTACCTTGCATTGCATGGTCCAAACGCGTAGTCCCTTACCCGTTCCTTACGAGCGCACCCTACTCTGGCCGTGTAGCGATCTACGCAGGCGCAACACTCATGGCTTTCCTCTCCTTCAAGCTGTTGAATGGGTTGCATCGATAAACGTGCAACGTGTTTTTCGGTGAGAATCACCCCTGAACAGAGGAGAGGATAGGGGGTTTAGAGAACAGAGGATGGTAGGGATATACCGCCATAAAAAAAGTCCCTTCTATTTAGAAAGCCATGGAAATTTCATCATGAGAGCATAGGGAACCAGACTGGTTCGCAAGACATTGCCAAAGTGGGAGTATTCGTATTTCCTTTTCCCTATAGAGGCAGGCATTTCTTCACAGATATACATAAAATATACGAACCAATCATTCCTCCTCATCTTCCCCCTCATCACCACTCAGAGCCTGCCAACCAGTATAAGAAGAAGCACTGGGCAAGATTCTCGCGCCTTGACTCTTGAGATATTGTACGACCTCCTTCCCACTGCGTTTACTCGTGGGTAAACCGGCACTTCCGTCCTCTCCCAGCTCAAAGTCTGTCTCTCCCGCCAACCAAGGCCTGGCATTAACCGTAAGACCATCTTTCTCACTCAATCGAACGAGATATGATTCCAACATCCTAGCCGCCTCGGCTCGGGTCCTAAGAACGTTCTTGACCAATCGTCGAGTCGGAATCCTCTTTCTCTTCTCCTTCTTCTCTTTCTCAGCAGCGGCTTTCTCCTTGGGTCCAGCTCCACTTTGCCAGGCAGTGGCATCAATTGTGGCACCGGCTGGAGCAGATGAAGACGGAAGGAAAGCACGGATTTTGGCCAAGTCGAGCTCGCCTTTCGGACGCCAAACACCGATGAGAACTCGCCAGGCAGCAACGAGTCGTTTCCATCTGCGGATGTGCATCGATATCAAAGCGATTGACGATCAGCTCGATGTCATCTGGAAAAGGGTTCAGAGAGAACTCGACTTACCTGGAGTACGTCTCATCGATCGCGGTCGTGTGCGACATGTTGAACACGTAAACGCTTGCAAACGCGACCAAAGCGCCAACGGCTGTAAATCCAAGAACGAGCCACAAGGCAAAGAACAAGACTGGGTAGATTAAGAACGTGAACAAGATCGCAAATGCGATCTTCATCTGAGCTTGAGTTTCCAATTCTTCCTTGGCGATATTCGCTCCGAATCTCGCCATGATGTAGATTGGAATATGGATGAGAAGAGGAACGGTGTAGAATGGGAGACGGATAGCACAGCCGATCGAGTCTCGAATGAGCAAAGAGAGTGTGGAGAATCGGTTCGGAATAGGAGCAGGCCTCGAGGGATCCAAGTCGCTCGGAAGAGGCAAGTCCGATAGTTGTTGGTTGCTCAGTTTGGATACGGTCAACAAGTTGTTGTAGACGACAAGGATTTCCTTGAGTTTGGCCAATTTCGGGTCGGTGATAGGATCGGAGAAGAGATCGACGAGGGTTTGTGAGACCTTGACGAAGTGTTCCGGCGCGAGCTTCCTCTCGTCCTCCCAGAGCAATTCCCGACTCATCTTGCCAGCGACCATTGTGTCCCTGTGCGGCCAAAATGCGTGTATGTATGAGTACGATATCGATGTCTAGCATTGGCCGGTATTTTCACTCACCAATCCGGCGCATTGATCGTCAGCTTCATCATCTCCAATTCCAACTTCCTCGTCAACCTCTTCACTGCGTGCTTGGCAGCTCCCTCTTCGACCGACATGAACTCGCTCTCAAAATCGTCCATCGTGATTGGGGGGCCGTATCTGCGAGGCCAGGCGGATTGCTATTAGTACAGTGCTCTGAATCCATGTTCGTAGACGCAGACCCGTGGTACTCACTCGATAACGATCCTGCTCCTATATTTGGCTTTGTCAACATAATTGATCCCGACAGGCAAGATGACCGCCTTCTTTGATCCTTCCTTCTTCTTCCCATCGACGATACCGGAAAGGTACTTGAGGTACTCTAAAGCGGCCCATGAAGTGCCATCTTTGAATGGGAGCATGTGGGGTGAGGTATGGGAAGTTCCCTCCGGGAAAACGGCAACACATTCGCCTTGTGCTAGAGCTGATTCATAGTAGGGGGCCAAGTTGGGTCAGACACGAAGCTACCAAGCAGGAACGGGTTTGATGTTTATTTGTTCACCTTCAAACGTTCCCTTGAAAAGACTCTGATTGTTCTTATTCTTTCGATCCACCGGGATATTCCCCGCGTTCAACAGGAGAGACGCAACAGCGGGATTCGCAAACAGCCCGTCCTTGACCCAGTAATGCAGCGGAATACCGTTTGGCATCGTTGAACTCAGAACTGCGGGATCGACAGCCATGTTCGAGTGTGAACATGCGACGAGCATCGGTCCATGGTCTTGAGGGACGTTCTCGGTCCCGATAACGTCGATTTCTCGGAAGAAGCTGGTGAGTGAGTATCGAGAGAGCCCGACGAGAGGAGCATGGGTGAAGCCGAAGGTCATGCTGGGCTACGAAGAAGAGCGTTTGAAGATGTCCTGAGAGATGATTGGGGGTTTGTGGAGATTTGGATAATTGTCTTGTTTGTTTGGTTGTTTGTTTGTTTGTTTGTTGACCTTTGCACGGGTCGTCCGAATGCCAAGACACTATATCGACGGCGACCAGAAAACCCTTGTTCCCTTGGCGACGGGAAGACGTAAATTGATGGTTCAAAGACTTCGATATACCTTCTGCGTGTCATAGATGGAATGGATATATGATAACCCCTTCGTATATATGACGAGATACATCCCTCATCGTCCGCACCCCCCTTCTTCTCCCGTACTGTACTCCTATCTCGGTCGTCAAGGAACGACTTGCCTTACCTCCCTCTCCTTCCCTGCC
Organism: Goffeauzyma gilvescens; assembly: GCA_025758705.1. Lineage (NCBI taxonomy): Eukaryota > Fungi > Basidiomycota > Tremellomycetes > Filobasidiales > Filobasidiaceae > Goffeauzyma > Goffeauzyma gilvescens. Next base: position 16,629 of record JANGFI010001794.1, on the reverse strand, counting down.
TGCCTGCCATTCTCACTCGCAGCCCATTGTCCTGTAGTCCGCCTTCCTCTCCTCCTACGCCCTGTGTCCTCTCCCTGCGACGCGTTTCCTGCCCCCTTACCCCCCCACTCACCAAATTCGTCGCCCGTCGCGATAATGATCCTGGCCAGAAAATGCACTTACTTGCACAGGCCAGCAGCAAAGGACATCCTATCGACAGGCAACTAGGTATGCATGAAGATATTGTACAACATCGATAAAACAAGCGCATACAACAGCCTGGAAGTATCAATCCAGAACGTCCTTCCGGCTCGGCTCTATATAAGATATACACCCCCTCCCCCTATCGGTTATACCAACAACAACGGCTTGTCGCCTCCCTGGGCACCATGTAGATACGCCTCATATATCTTCAAATCGGACGACTTCACTCGATCACGGTCCCAGTCACGATCACGATCACGATCGCGGTTAGTCGTCGCGGTCGGCATGGGTGTTGGCCAACCCGATCCCGACCCCGACCCAATTCCAATTCCCGCGGCCACCTCCGATAACCCACCATGTATGGGCATTTGCCACTCCTGAACGTTTGTGATGGGTCCATTGGACGATTGAGGGATACCGCAAATGGCTCCCGTGTTCGGGTATGAGTCGGATGGATATGCTTGAGAAAGGTTGAAGAGGTTTGTGTGGCCTTGAGCGATGTCCGCTGCTTGGGCGTAAAGCTGAAGGTCTTGGGGTTCAACGGTATTGGTCGATGAGAGGAGTTCGTTGGTTTGATAGAGGGTGTACCTGGGGAGAAACGCATGTCGTTAGTGGACTGAGAGGTTGGTCTCACTGAGATGCACAACCAATGACTTACCACTCATACTCTGCTTTTTTCGCATCGGATACCGATGGATCCAACAAGTCCGCCACGAGATTCACAAGTGGGCCCTCCAACCCATCGGACGACTTATCTTCCCCACTCGGATGAACCAAGCTTCTCGAACTCTGCGGCTCTCTTTCTTTAGCCGCACCCAAACCCGGTGTCTGTGGGGTTTTGCCAACCTTCTTACTCCGCTTACTTGCGTTTTTCGCCTGTATCCGAGATTGGAACGGACTGAGGAACTGCCCGTGATTGGTACGGATCGCTGATTTCGCTGTCGAGTTCATGGTGAATGTATAGAGACGTTGGAATTGGCTGAGTAAGTGAGGTTTATAGTAATCCGCCCAGATGTCGTGATTTACCGCGATACCTTCGCAGTCTTCGGGATCACCCCCGTTTCGAGTATTGGCAGGCTCGGAATTAGAATTCGCCCCTTCGAGCGCACATGGATCGTACCAATGATGGTAATGCAATCGATCGGGTGGTCGTTCCCTATTTTCGACCTGATTCACACCGAGAAAAAGGTCCATGGCAGCTTGCTTATCGGCATCTAGTAATGAATTGTTGTAATACCGCTTGACGTTCTCCAACAAGTCTCTCGAATGACTACTCCACTGGCGTGTCTTTGTTCGGCGGTAGGTCTCCACTCGATTGACCAACGCTGAACCAGTGTATTGGAACGCGATGGTATCGCCGTGGTCGGACCAGAGTTCGATCAACATATCGATCGCGTCCGAGTCGAAACTAAGATCAGGGGTAGAGATGATTCCCAGTGCGTGGACCTGGTGTGAGAAAGCGACTTTCGACGTCGCGAATTGGAAAGCGTTAGTCCGATCGAGGCAGTCGATGCAGTTGGTTCGAAGGACACCGGTTTGGAGTTGCATCTCGCAGCTTCCATCTGCCTCGTCCTCGTCGTAATCGTAGCCAGCCTCATTTCTTACAGCGCCGCCATGAAAAAACTTGGTCAGCTGGATCGCTTCCTCTGCAATATCTTCAATGATCCCAATCACATCTTGTGTTTTCGACTTTGTGGCTTGAGCCATATCCCATGCGATGTATCGAATCCTCTTCGACTCTTCGTTGGGCAAGAACTGGTTCAAATAGGCGATACACTCCTGATAGGGATCTAGCAATTTACTCTCCCTTGGAACGGTTTCTTTGCCTTTGATGAGGTTGACAACAACGATGGGCGCTCCATATCGAGTCAAGAGGTTGCTGAAATGTTTGGCAGCTGCCGAATAAAACGGGTCGACAACACTGATTTCAATCGGCGGACGAGGTGACATATTCGTCGTATCTTGCGTCCAAAGAAGTGGGATCGATCCTCGAACTTGAACGAAAGAGGTATAATTTGCATAACGTCCTCGGCCAGGGCGTGAGCCGATATGGAACGATGTACCTAGAGGCTCCGAGACAACTTGCTCCGTTTCTACCTCGTTGGCAACATAACCGTGCTCGTTCACACCTCGTTTGAGGTATCGTGTGCCGGCATGTTGGCGAGAGCGTCGTGCTATCAGGGTCGTGTAGACAGTGCGGCCGAAGGTCGGGATCTCTGCGTGCGCCAGAGATGTTTGGGTCAGCAAAGTCTTGCTGGAAGGTTTTCTGACAGGACTCACTTGCTTGGTCTACAAACCCATGGATCAGTGGCAGAACCCAGTTGCTGTACCGATTCTTCTCCTCCTCTCCATCCCCCGTTTTCTCCGCCTTCGTTTCTCGCCTACCGCTCAGATCCTCCGCAGCAACACCTTCACTCAACCCGAACGCTTTCTGTAGAAGATGGAAATTCCACATAAAATGGGTATTGTGTACCGGCGTCGGATCTCTTCGGGTCAAATTGACCTGCAATGTGTTGGTCAAATCGTAGGAATAACTAAAGTAGAAATTTTTGGTCAAGTCCACACCTTGAAACATGTTCAATAGACGAGTTTCTTCGTGTGTTTTCTCCATTCTCGCAGAGATTGGAAGCATGATCGTTTCATCGCAGTGGAAGATGTAGTGTCCGCCGAGAAGACCGACGACGGATCGTTTAGTGCAGAGAATCATGTAGAAGCCGGAAGTAAATTTGACAAAGCCAATGATTCCGCTGGAGAGGGTGGGGTGGGGAGAGGGGGGGGTGGTCAACAGGATTATGACACCGGCCTTGTAGGCGTAGCGACTCACTGAAAGTCCAAGACCTTCTCCAATCCACCCATCGACTTGTTCCCATCATCTACCATCCTCAGCAATGTGTCCAACTGTTTATGGTCATAACTCGCTTGATCCTGAATGACGTTCAATTCTTCCGGTCCAGATCCAGACGGCCGCTCGATTTTGAGTATCTTGTGCCTCTCATTCGAGCTTGCGGTGATGTAAAACCGGTTCTTGGACTCGTAGAGTGTATATCGACTGAGGACGTGATTACATCCTGGTTCTGAAGGCGGCGGTGAGTTCGGTCGGGCTGAAGCGGGTAGTAGTATCCGTTTCTGGGCACGAGTATGAGAGCCTGTGGTTGTGATCGACGGTGCTTGACTGGATGTGCGAATGGAGGAAGATCGGTTGATTTGAGACGCAGATTTGGCCGTCGATGGTGCCTCGTTAGATTTGTCCTGGATAGCTGGATCATATTCTGCACCCCGGGTTGTATGGCGATCTCGACCTCGCCCCTGACCTGGATCACCCGGTGTTTCCTTGATATGCAAGTCACCCGCATGGTCTTTCTCGGTAAGACTGAATGCAGCCATCTCAGCCTTGGGCGTTATCGCTTCATTGTCGATGTCATAGGGAGACTGTTTCGCAGACCGCTCACGAACCATATCTTCATTCGTATGCAGAGTGAGTTTATGTGTTGAGTCCGATCCCAAGTCTTTGGTAGACGCTGACACAAAGTTACCTCCGGTATCTTCCATGGCATCTTCTGATGGCGCTTCTGGAGTCGGCAGAGTTGATGGATGCAAAGCCGAGGGTGACTGTGGAATCATGACACTCTCCAGGATAGGGGCGCTGAGATCTTGCATCGTCCGTTCACCTGCCAGTAGTCCGGCCCGCTGGTCTATGTCGGACATCAGTGCTAGTGATTTGGGATGGAAGTGATATATGAGAATGGTCGATATGTATTGTCCTTATCACGCTCCTCGAGGACTGTCAGCCTTTTGAGTCGGTTATTCAAACCCGCTTCTCATATTTGGGTTGTTCGTTGCTTCATCTTGCACGATTCGTTCCTCGCTGATTTGGTTCGTGTGGGAACGCCTTTTCTGGTTCTCCTTCTTTAGGGCGACAACTACGAACAAAGAGAGACTTCGGCAAGGATCGCGGTATCTGATCAAGTTGTAGACATGAAGGATGTTTAGTGATTTGCCAGATTCCCATTCTGATTCCCCTCCCCCTTTCTGTCCGTCGTCCAGGTGGCCAGCCCGTGCATGAGTCATGGATCACGTGACTCGGAGCGGAAATCTCGTACGTAATCATTCTCCCGCGGAGATTGGACCCCCCAAAACATGTGGCCCGGCAATGTAACCGGCGATCTGGTGTTCGGCATCAGCGCTCAATAAGAGGAAGGACCATACCATATGATCTAGTTCTGGACAATAAAATATCGCGATCGACGATCATCCTATCCCTTCTCGACATCCATCTACGGGAATTCAATTGACATCGCATCTTCCACCATGTCCCGCTCCCTCGCATCACCATCGTCAGCCCCGAACTCGCTATCATCCACCTCTCCCTCCCCGCATCTCCTTCTCGATCACCTCCACCATGATTCCATCCACCCTAGTGGCTCTGGAAGTACTGAAAATGACGGTAATCATTTCTCCGCCTCACCTTCCGCTATGACCACCGCATCTGCCGACCTTCCAAGCATCTTCGAGCTCATGGCGGCGGACGAGCTGAAAAACCTGATCCAACCCGCATTTCGATATATCCTCGCGTTTTTTGCACAGAGGTATCCGAGATATCTGCTGCGGTTCATCAATAGACACGAAGAGACTTACGCGTTGCTCATGCTCTTGGTCGAGGGACATCATCTAAGAAAATATGATTCGACGTTTGCAAGTCACTTCTATGGATTGAAATTACGCCCATCGCCGGCATCGGCGTCAGTGTCCACTCGCGGGAAAAGCAAAGGCAGAGAGTCCGCCAGTGTCTCGAATCGTCAGAAAGCACTCTACCTTGCTTGCATTGTCGGGATTCCATACGTGCGAACCAAGCTTCAAGATCTGTACGAACGTATGGGAGGTGGGCTTGATCCGGCTCTCGAAGCCGGTGACGACGAAGATGGCGGCGCAGCGACGGACCGATATGGACGCATCGCGACACCGACGTCCCGACTGAAACTAGTGATGTATAGACTGTTCAAGAGGTTGTATCCGTATGCCAACCTGAGCTGGGAGATGTATATTCTTGCACACGATATGGCGTACATGTTCGATCGGACGACGAGTTGGAGACCTTGGCATAAATGGTTGGGCTTAGAGGTCGTCCGAGAAGGAAGGGATCCGGTGGTGAGTGTGCGGCTCCTTGTGTGCTGTCTCTCTGCTTCATTCTAGGCAAGGCTCCCGAACTGACATACATACTATCTTGGTTGTGAAACCGCTAGCCACTACCGGTAACCTCCAGCTCGTCTTCCGCCCTGCAACGTCGACCATTCCTCATCCGGCTCTTGCTCGGGCAACTGCCCTCACTCCTCTCCGCAGCAACAAACAACCTGCTCCCACTTACTCTTCTCTCCCTCAAGTTCCTACAGTGGTGGTATTCACCTCAGTCGCCTAGAACCATAAACATGGGGGTGGAAGACAAGACAAATATCCCTAGTCCGAGCGTGTTCTATCCAAGTGAAAAGGGGGACACTTTGTTGAATCCGGTTCGAAGGCAGGCGAAAAATTCTCACACTGAGAAGGATAAGGAGGAGCAAGGAGGGTCAGGCGAATCCGACACTGAAGATGAAACCAGCGCAAAGCAGGTAACGCCCTTGGAGATAAAATCATTCTCGCCAACCCGACCGACACCGACAAGCATCACCGATAAGATCTCCCAGTTCAAACCGATATCCTACGGTATCTGTCCGATCTGTGGTGATTCCTGGCAGAACCCTACAATCACACCTACTGGGTACGTCGGCTGTTATATCTGTCTTCACAGACTAGTAGAGAAGAACGGAAAGTGTCCCGTGACAGGAATGCTTATGGCAGTAGAGCAGTTGAGGAAAGTGGTGGTGTAAAGCCGTTTCATTAGGGCCTTATTAGGGCGTTGTATGCCAAGAAAGGCACGATAGAAACATGGGATAAGAGGGTTACATGATGGGGGGCCTCGCGTGGGGCAGATCAGTGATCCGCATGGAGATGCAATTCGCCTTCGACCACTGTTCTCGCGTGATGCCGGGGAGGAAAGCGAAGTTGATAGGTGGCCCGAATCGCACCCGATGAATTTCAATTTATAGGCCCCATGGTTATCATTACATCCTTGTTTATGGCTCAGGGCCAGCCACTTGTCTGATTACCAAAATTCGGCCACATGCGGTACCACCGGGGATTTGTCTGTACTATGCAGTGTAAGTGACGGACCCATGTTATCGGAGAATCTGAATTCCGAGGGAATCACTCCCGGCGTGAACTCCTCACCGCTAGGCGCTAGACAAATACCCCGGCGCAGAATGTCTTGGCGCCGGCGTGCGGGGACCATGTGGTTCCCAAAACTTTGTTAGATATAGTTTGATCGTCGTCTCGCCTGAAGGCAGGGGACAACCACCTCGCACCACCACTGCAATTCCTCCCCTCCCCCCCTTAGGGTCTGTTTGTCCTTTTCCACCGTCGTCTATCTGGACAGCGGAGCACCGAGTGTTACTCCAAAATAGCACGATAGATGGCACCATCGCAAATGTCTTAGACAGGGATATAACAACCCCTCAAGGCTGGAGGTTCGTTTTGATGTCCTGAGACAGTTCAGCCCCCGGAGCGGGAACAGAATTAGGCGAGGAAATGCTCCTATACCGACCAAAGGAGGAGCACCATCCACGGACCAGGAAGGGTTCCTTAGGATAAGACAAGTTGCACCGAGAAAGGAGGAGCATTGTTCCCGTTCCAGGAAGGATGCCTTATGATAAGACTAGGTGCACACCGGTCAGGCGACCTTCCTCTTTTGTTCTCACGGCAAACGCGCCGGCAGATGCGACGCTGTTCAAAATCCCCGAAAATCTCCGTCGCGTGGCAAATCTCGTGCCTGAAAATTGCGCTAAAACGCGTAGATGACAACAACTAAAGCGACCATCACCCGAACCTGAAAGGCTAAATGGCGATCCAGCTCTTAATCCGTAGATAAAATGTCGCCATGTGCATCCCGGCTAAATGCGCCTATCACGGAATCGGAAAAGCGGACCTTGTTGCCCCTTCCGACAGCGTCAGCACTGGGAAACTCTCGAAAAGGGAGGATGTCCAATCTGTAGTGGGTCAATTGGACTAATCCTGAGCCTTCAATTTGGTGAAGTCCCCATGTTGCGAATTACTCGGAGCCATGGCCGACCATAGACGAAATCGTGCGGGGTGCAGTATACCTCCAATCAATCTTCTGGTCTAGCGACGCAACATCCAAAATGGAGCATCGTGTACCGCGTGGGTACGTGTTGATTGCGACCGATTGCGACTGATTGCGACTGATTGCGACTGTTTCGACTATTTCGACTGATGGATCATCCGCCGGTCTCCGGGCGATCCTTTGCTGCCGTGTTTTGTAGCTTGCTTCAAACATTATATATATGCATATGCCTTCTTTTGGGTCGTTGGTTGAGTAACAACGGTCCATATTAGCCAATGTTTATGGATCAGTCAACTCCACACACACCGAAATCCGAGGACATACTTGCGCCATGAGCAAAGAAAAGGAAGAGTACGACGTGGCTGTTCTGACCTCCCAAGCGGAGGTACACGGCTACATCGAAGATCAACTTGATGAGAAGAAGGAAGTATATTCCACCTCGTCTTTGGAAGGCAGCGAAGAGAAAGAGGTCCAGGCGTGAGTAATTTCCTCCGCGCTGAAACTCGTCCATCAGGCTGACATTCCTTCTTCACTCGAATTTTAGCGACTTGCTCATCACCAAGGACGACTTGCTCGAAGCCGAGGACTTCGCAAAAACCTTGTCTCTCGAAGACACCCACAGGGTAATTATTTGAGTCCACAGCAATCTATTCCGGCTCGATTCCCGCGTTGATTATTGACCTTTGCCTCACTCTCTTTCCTTTTTTAGATTCTCACTCAAGTGTACGTCATCCATAGGGATGATCCGAATTTCTCCACGGCGGTCATTCAGAAGATCGAGCACTTTCTGGCTGACGAGAGCATCTTGGCCGACCCTGAAACTCACGCTCGCCTGATCCATGAGATGAAACTTGAAGCCGCTCTTATTGTCAGCAACTCACCTTACGCTGAGGTCCGGGCCGTTGTGGACAATACCGACGATCCCTCTTTGCACGTCGGCACGATCCGAGCGTATGTCATCGGTCTCGCCTTCGTTGTTCTTGGCGCTTTCGTCAACCAGCTGTTTTCCATCCGACAACCTGCCATCACCATCGGTGCCGTCGTCTCTCAGTTGTTGTCCTTCCCTGTCGGTAAGGCTTGGGAAAGGCTTCTTCCGGATTGGGGGTTCACCCTCTTCGGCTCGAGAATCTCTTTAAACCCAGGCCCTTTCAACAAGAAGGAGCACATGCTCATCACAATCATGGCGAATGTCGGGTTCTCCACGCCCTACACTGATTCGGTGATTTGGTCTCAGAAGTGAGTGGCCACGCATAGATTGAATCAAATATGGTTTACAACCAGAGATTGAGCTGAAATCTTGCCCTGTTTGTCTTGGTTTCCCGAAGGCTTCCGAGATTTTTCAATCAATCTTTCGCAGGTAAGTGGGGAAGACCACAAAAGGGCGACTATGCTCCTTTTTGGGTGGAATTGATATCGAACGTGACTGACATAGCCATTTTATGTTATTTTATTTTTTCCCTTGCAATAACTTTAGGGACCTTTTCGTATCAAATTCTAGTATCCTTGGGAGCTAGCTTAATAGGCTACGGCATGGCTGGAATTACTCGGCAGTTTCTTGTGTTCCCTGCGTAATTATTTGTGCTGTTTCTTGTTGATTGGAGTTGTTCGTCTTATTTTGGTATATTGCTGGAGGATACTGTGCCTTTGGGGAGGATAGCGCGACGCGGCGCGACTCCGGCGCGAGAAAAGCGGACTCGGGCGCGTGCGCCGGCCGCTGAGACCGGCGGGGAAAGGAAACGGTTGTGGGCTCATCCCTACCTGTAAATTCTTGCTGACGGCTTTACAATTCGTTATTTTCTACAGTCACTGCGTCTGGCCTACGTCTCTAGTCACTATCGCGTAAGTCATCGTTCGAAGGGAGTATCAGTCGAGACAGACACGGCGTTCGTGCAATGTGCTGACGGCTCGTCAACTTTGCCTTTCCTTTCAAGCCTGAACGCGTCCTTTCATTCCGATACCAATCAGCCGGTGGCGGGACCTTTCGGCAAAATCTACCGTTCGTCCCGGTACAAGATGTTCATGATTTTGTTTGTGAGTTTTAGATATGTTCTAGTGGTCTCAGATCGCTACCCCGCCATGATGCTGACTCAACTTGTAGGCAGCGATGTTTGTCTATTTCTGGATTCCGAACTCTCTAGCTCAATTTACATCCTACTTCAACTGGATGAACTGGATTGCCCCGACAAATGTCACTTTGGCAACTGTCGTCGGCTCCGTCAACGGCATGGGTATCAACCCTCTTCCAACATTCGATTGGAATATAGTCAGCTTCAATGGTGAGTAATGAGTGATGCGTGGTGTCCGACCGAGTATATCCGTAATTAATCTCGCTTGCCGCCATTCGCAGGTGATCCTCTGGTGTTGCCCTTTTTCAATATCTTTAACGGCTGGATTGGCATGTTCATTGGAGCCCCGATCGTTCTGGGAATGTGGTACTCCAACACCTATGAGACCGGCTATCTTCCCATAATCTCTAATCGAGTCTTTGACCACGGTGGGAAGGCGTACAACGTCTCCCGCGCCATTGGTGAGTCTTGTGTGACTTCTCCCAGCTGAAGCATTACTGACAGTCCCTCTTTGCAGATTCCCGCGGGATCTTTAACCAGGCCAAGTACTCTGCCTATTCACAAGCCTACCTCGGGGCTGGCAACTTGGTCGCGTACACGTGAGTGCCCCTCCTTTTTTTTTTCTTTTTTGTCTAGCTCATAAGGTCCGACAAGAGCTAACGTGTTGGGACCTCTAGATTCTTTTTCGCCACCTACGGCGCTATGGTCACCTATGCTTACCTGTACCGTGAGTCGGAACGCCGTGGTATGCTTTTCGCTTCTGCTGACACCCTCGTAAAAACACAGACCGGCACGAAATGGTTATTGGCATCAAAAACGTGTTCAAAAAGAAGCGGCCGGATGAAATCCATATCGACAAGCACACCAAACTCATGGCGGCCTACAAGGAGGCCCCTGAGTGGTGGTATGCGATCGTTTTGGTTATCGCTATTGCCCTAAGTGTGGCGGGTATCGCGGCTTACCCCACGTACACCACTCCTGGTGTCGTTTTCTACGGTTTACTCGTAAGTGGAAAAGTTCGATTCTAGCAGAAAAAGTGCACATACTGATGAAGGGCTATTGTTTTTTGCTGTTCTCTGTTGGCATTCATAGCTTTGCGCCGTATTCGTCATTCCAATTGGTATTATTTACAGTATCACCGGGTTTGAAATTACTCTTAACGTTTTGGCTGAGTTTATCGGTGGCGCGTGGGTCTCGGGCAATGCCAGTGAGTTGTGCAAGGGCTAGGCTTTCTTACCGGACAGTACCTGATAGTTATTTTGTCCCAAATCCTATAGCGTCCTTGAATTTCTTCAAAACTTATGGCTACGTCACCTGTGCCCATGCCCTCGCCTTTTCTCACGACCTCAAGCTCGGCCATTACTGCAAAATCCCACCTCGTCAAACATTTATGGCTCAGATTGCCGCCACCGTCGTCTCGACCTTTGTGTGTGTCGGGGTGCTAAACTTTCAAATGAATAAGATCGACAATGTATGTTCGGTGGACCAGAAGTCACATTTCACATGTCCTGGTGTCAATACGTTCTTTACGGCTGCCGTGCTCTGGGGAACGATTGGGCCGAAAAAAGTGTTTGGAGTCGGAGGTGAGTGAGCTGATGAAACTTTCAACTTTGCATTGGATGATTTTTCAGGGATATATTGCGGTTGCAAAAATGCCTCTTCATATCGAGAAATTTGTCCAGTATCTGTCCGCTCGCAAGTATCAATGCTGACAGCCCCCCCCCCTTCACCTGACAACTCTGATTAGGTCAATACTCTTGGACTCTCCTCGCATTCCCGCTCGGCATGCTCTTCCCGATCCCCTTCTTCTGGCTGAGACGCAAGTACCCTTCCAATGCGATCATTCGATCGATTCATCCCGTCATCTTGCTGGGAGCCAATATGATGTGGTCGCCGTACAAGTGAGTTTTTCTTTCTGGAACTGCTCATTTTCAAGTCGTCGATATTGACGTTCTCCCATAAATCGCATTCTTGCCTTCTACAGCATGTCCTACGTCTGGCCAGCTGTCCCATTTGGTTACCTCTCGATGGTCGTCTTCAAGAAGCGATTCCTCGGCTTTTGGTCTAAGTGAGTGCTGCTACCTGTCTTCTTCAGAGGAGTCGCCTTTCAAACTGACCTTTGCCTGTGGTGTCTCTCACTCTCCTTTTGATAGATACAACTACGTCATCAGTGCCGCTTTTGCCGCTGCGATCGCCATCTCGGGCATCATTCAGTTCTTCGGCATAGCTTGGACAGGAGTAGACCTCGATTGGTGGGGAAACCTCATATCCTACGAGGGTGAGTTGTTTAATATTCCTTCCATCGCCGGATCTTTTCCTGCGACAATCGTCGAGGAATGACATCTCGTTTGCTGACCTTTCTTCTGGTCTCGGCCTCCCTCTTACCCTCTCTCTACCTCAAACAAAAACCTTGGGATCATACAGGTTGCGAGGGTACTGCCTGCCGACGCTTGAAGATTCCCTCCATAGGTTACTTCGGTCCAGCGCCGGGGTCGTGGAAATAATCCCCAATTCGTAACTCTTCCCTCGCGTACTCAAGTTCGCAGTCCTTGCGAAGAAGCTAGTTGTCTATTCCAATAGATCATATTCTCGAGCGCTATTCGAAAGACCGACCACCACTTACCTGAATCATAAAATTTTCTTCTCGACCCATTTTCTTTTCTTTCTATCTCCTTGGTTTTCCCTTTCTTCCCTCGCAGACTTGCTCCGTTCTCCTGGCAATCCACTGAATAAGGCCCTGCCTCTCCGGATGATGACTCATTCCCCCGTTCGATGCTTCCCTTACCGTGCGAGTTGTACATGGTTGTTCCGGTAAGGGTATCTTTGCATGGGCTTGTCGTTCGCGAGTTCTGCTCCTCATGACACATACTTGGTGAATTTCATTTCTTCATGCAGTTAAACACTGTGTGAGCTGGACCGATTTGCCACCCGAGACGGTCGCGCCGAAGGCCGCCCCCGCCCGCTCTGCCTTGGTCATTCACTTTCCCCGTCAATCCGCGTCGCGTCAGCTCAAGGAAGCGAAATTGCCTCCTCGAACATTGAATGGCGCATGGCATATAACGCTCGGCAATTGCTGAGACGAAGAAAATAATGATCAAAGCGACAAGTGGTGCGATAAAATCAATGATATTGAGTGATCCAGCACATACAAGGTGTCACTCCACACTCAACGCCGTCTTTGTAAACTCCCTAGTTGCTGGTTTGTAGCTCTTGAAAGAGGTTGGGATTTGAGGGATAGTCGTTGCTCGCGCTGGTTTTCAGAGGGGACTTTGTAAGGTGAAAAGAAAGAAGTTAGACAAGGAATAATTGGATAAAACCCCAAGTTAGGAGGGATAGGGGGCTTCAGGAGTAAATTCGCATATTCCAACACAGCTGTCTCACACACCGTATTCACATGAAGTGTGAATAACATGTCTGTTTCTGTATTATTTCTTCTTGATGGTTTTGCCAAATTTCATTACCGCCTCCTCCAATTGAGTCGTTCAAAATTTGTACTCGTTGTCTAAGGTCTCGTAGAGTAACACCTAATCACGAAACTCCTCCGCTCTATTGCGTACCGTTTGCAATGTACCCAGGAACCAAAACATGAGAGAAAGAACCCCCATGACGTGCATCGTGGACTTGGACTATAACGTACTGGCTTTTAGTCTGGCACCTACAAGTTGGACTCATTCATCGGGAGCAAGTCGGACGATGCGGCGAACCCGGTGTAGGATTGGTAGATATCAATTCACTTTCTCCCTTCATATTTATATGATGGGACAGAAGTCAAATCGAAGGCTATCACCGTGATGATTGTAAATGACTCGTTCACACTCCGATCCTCCTTTAAAGGCTAATTTTGCTTCAACACCGGTTCTCTGATTACAAATCACTCACATCACAGAGTTTGGATGTGTACTAGGGCCGACAAGTCAATCCTTCTTATTTAGGACTGTCTCGATTTGTGCAACTCCTGGAAAACGGGGGCCATCATGAACACACTATAAAGATACATCAGGATCCGGTCATGGGGCTTCTGCAACACAGCGTCAAGGCCCTGTCCATCTCCGTCGCGTATACTAAATTGATCATCGCCGTGGTCGTACGGAACCATGACACGCAGAAGCTCATGTAAAGAAGGTTAAAAGAAGCGCAATCCCAAGGGAGAAGAAGATTAGGCACCCACAGACCCCATTGCGTTCCGCAGTCTCTGCCTCAGAGCCTGATCACGGTCTGTAGCACTCGCCGATCCCGAGCGGATCTTGCTACCACCAGAGCCCACCTTGTCTCCTTCAGGAATGATCGTTGACGAAGTGTCATTATTGGGTCCGGTCACAATCTCGTTTAACGATGTGATATCGGACACGGTCCTATTGCCGGTAGCGGTGACGGTGGCGAGAGAGGCTGAGGGGGCGGTGGCTGCCGGGAGTGTCTTTGAAGGTGATGCAGCTGACACGGTGTATCCTTCCACTTGACTGCCGAGTTTCAGCCCAGGTGGAAGTGACCCCTCACGGATCGGGATCGATTGGGATCGTGACCTTGAACGATCCTCGTCCGCTGAGCCCAGGTCGACTGCGCCGGACTGAGAGGTGGATGTACCATACTGATGGCCACCAGTACCAATCTCGCCTCCTTCGGAGCGATCAGGAGATAGAGAGGTGATCGTTCTCTTTCTTTTGGTCATTTCGGGAGTAGTGGGAGCGGGCGGTGAAGTCGCCTTCGCCTGGTGCTCGGGAGCACCTTCAATGTATTCGACAGTCTCGATGCACACCGCTCGTCGTTGCCAACGTCTTCTTCGGGTGTACTGCGAAAAGTTGTATTAAAATTTACGTACACAGGTCAACGTCAGCATATGCGTTCGACCAAGCGCGACAGTTATAGCACGCATTGCAAATTGTTCGAGCAGATCGCGAGAAAGATTGCACTGACCCTTCCCATTCCGCCCTTCGGTCCCATCCCTTCCCACTTATTATCTCCATAACTCCAGCCGTCCGCATCCGTCCCCACATCCAAATCTCCCAACATCGCCAACACGTTCTGGTTCAACATATTATTCGTTGGACCAAACTGGCCTCCTGTCGAACTCGCGTTTAAGGGATGTCCGAACGCGGTTGCAGCGCCGAGCATGGCCGAGAGATCAGACGGAGGAGGTAGGGAACTTGTTCGTGTTTGTTCCGATGGTCGTCCAGAACCCGCACCGGCCTTGTCATTCTGCTTTGAATCTTCTATAGAGTTGGTGTTGGTGGTAGAGTTCGGGTTAAGGTGCGAGAAATCACCGGAATGAGGACGGACACCGAGTCCCATACCAGCAATGCCGCCGGACCCAGCACCACTCCCACCTCCGGTCTGAATCGACATTGTTCGTGCTTTCAGCTTTTCGAGACCTTTCACGAATGCCTGCTCGGCGAGTCCCTTTGTGGTTGTAGCTTTGTCCGCGAGGGAAGAGGCATGCGCCGGGGGCGCTTGCCCGTGATTGTCGTCCAAGCTTGCGGTTGATGATTTTCGAATAGGGTCTGGGTTATCTAGTTCCCCTGCGCCCGCAACCGCAACCGCACCCGCACCCGCACCCACACCCGCACCTGCACCCACACCTGCACTCGCACCACCGCCAACGCTCTCATTCCTTGCAACCTCCTTCCCGGTTCTCCTAACCACACTCCAATCCTCATCTATCCACCTCCACTTCGCCGTCCTCTTGACTCGTCCGTTCGGGTCACCCTTCCTCGGGTCCGGCAAATAAATGACCGTCTCGCCGGGTAACATGAATGAGCTCGGTGGACTCGCTGGATTCAGATACATATCACACCAACTTGGGCGTTCTTGTGGGAGGAGCGCAGATGTCCAATCTAGACCCATCCACCACCGTTGATTCTCGTGAAGCTCGAATCGGAAGTAGATGGGGGGTGAGGGAGCGACGACGCCATTGTTGGCAGCGTTGGCGGCTGCGGCTGCGGCCGCGTTGGTGGTGGTGGTTGAGGAAGTACCGTCGTTATCGTCGGCGGCTAGTGCCGAACCTACCAACGAGGAAGACTGAAGTTCTCGTCCATACGGACGAAGTCGAAACGCGAAAGACGGTCTGCGTGATGTCGTCCATTTATCTTTCATCCAGTGAGTGACCGAGAAAGTAATGGGCGATGTAACCGGCTCGGCATCCTCATCAACCAGCACGACCCTTGTGCCCTTCCTACTGTTCGCGACGATGACATCCTCTGGTACAGGGGGCGAACCAAAAATAACCAGAAAAGCTAAAGTGGCAAGACGACGTAAAAACAGACTCTTGCCACATAATCCATGCAAAGATTTCCTTGCCGGACTTGGCCAGAGCAAAACAAGTGATCCGAGAAGTGCGAATGTTATTCTCCCGCCTAAGAGAGTGTTTGCGAGAATCCACCCGATCCAGAGGATGAGACCCCCTCGGATGAGACGTTTTTTCTCGATTTCGTTCCACTCTTTGAGATAGGAGAGAACGGTTCGACCGGGAGCTGCGACGAGATCGACGGATGTGGATGAGATCATGCCGTTGATGGCGTACAGATGACTCAGGGTTAGGAGCAGAGTCTGTGTTGTCGCTGGTTGGGACTGAGCTGTTCCTTCAACCAGCGACTGTCGCATCGTCACGCTAAAAGGTCGTAGTGTTGGAGAGGTCGGGAGAGGCAAGAACGGGAGGACGAGGATAGGTGGAAGAAAGTACATCCATGCTGAACGACCTCCGAGTGCGAGCGCCCAGAAGGATCCGACGACGAGCCAGCTTTCGACGGGTGAAGCGGACCGCCAGAGAAGGACTTGGATGGATTTACGGAGGAAAGCGATTGGGCGGGAGAGGATGATGAGGAGGCGGATGATGGGAGTGGGGACGGAGAGAAGGAGATCCTCGGCGCCGACGACAGAGGGGTGCGCTGGTGGCGGTTGATTGTGGGCAAGCGGGTCCGTCGCTCGTGTTGGGGAGGATGGTGTGGCGAGGTTAGGAGCAGACATCTTGGATCCATTTGCGGCGATCGTAGGTGAGTCTGGGAGCGAATGAAGGGTGGACATGGAAGGGCGTCGTGGTGACGAGCGACCTGGGGGTACGATCTCTTGATAAGGTGGATCCTTGGGGGTTTGAATTTGTTGAAGGGAGAGGGGGGGGGGGGGGGAGGGGGGTTCCGTCAACCACAGTGATTCCCGATCGATCGAACGATCTCGGAGGAAGTCGCGGCGGCTGTCTATACGATAGGTAGCATCGTCGCG
>JANGFI010001793.1:0-31998 GCA_025758705.1 Goffeauzyma gilvescens | reverse complement strand
GGGGGGGGGGGGAAGAGAATCCAGACGGGGAAACGTAGACAATAGGGAAAGTAAGGGAAAAGCAAGAGAGATCACACGATTGAAAATCGATGATTGACAGATCCGCCAGCCAAAGGAACGCGTGTAGAAAGGGGAAATCGAAAGATCGACAGATAGACGCAAGGTTCCGAACAAGGTTGTTGTCAGAAACAGAGGGGAGAATGTGAGATTTTTTCGGACAAAGGAATAAGAAAAGATGATGAGGGAGAGCAGGATTTCTCTTGAGTCAGCCGTGTTTCTCCGGCATCCGGAATTTGTTAGTTTCGTCACGGAACGGAAGAGATAAAGAATTCGAGAAGCAATCAACAGACGACGCGTCCGTCCTGATCCGTGTACCCAACAAGAAGAGTAGCCAAGGCGAGGACACAACGATCTGTTTGCTTCCATTCGTGGAGATGCCTATGCCAAGCTTCCCTCGCCCATCCCTCTCCCTACCAATAAGAAGAATGAAGAACATTGAACTTTCGCTCGCTCGTGACTCACCTCCTTCCTCTTCTCCTCCATCTCTTCCCAGGTCGGTGGCGGAGGGGCGGGGACAATTTCCTTCTTAGTTCGAGCCATTGTATGTTTTTTTTTTGGTAAATGGGTGGTTGGTGGTTGGTGGTTGGTGGTGGCGAAAAGGATGTTCGGTCGCAAGATATTAATTGTTGAGAATGTGAATCCTTTCCTCTGTTGTTTTACTTGTCTGGAGCGGTAACGTATTTCGATCTTTATCTTTTTTTTTCTTGTTTTTTCCCTATGATAATGATATCTAGACTCAAAAGATCCTAGCCTTGCGGTTCCCTTGTCCCTGTGATCCTTCGTTTCCCTCCCTTTCCCCTCGTGTTGACTGAAGGATCTATCCCCCCCCCCACCCCCCTCCTCCCCTTTACGTTGAATGGGACGGAATCGATCAACAAAAGGCAAAGAAAGGAAGTTTACAGTCGATACGCGGTCCGTTTCGTCAGTCAGTCAGTCAGTCAGTCCCTGGGGCCCGCCAATCGCGCAACGACTGGTCCAAAGGGGTTAGCAATTTCCTTTAGTCTCTCCTCTCCCGTGAATTGGGAGAACGAGATTTAGGGGGCCAACCTTGGCTGGAAAAACACGTTCCTCCCCTCCCCCCCTTCCCCTTGGCCTATTTCCCAGACAAAGTCAGCCGACTTGATTGTTTACGTCTTCGAAACCACCTCCCCCCCCCCTTTTCTCTGTTGCCCGCTGCATTTCCCCTGCTTGCCCTCCTGTCTCGCCCGCCCGCGCGCGTTTGTTTGTTTTGATTTGATTTCATTCGGGCGGGGTTTGGCTTTCCCCCCTTCGCGACCGGGTCGGTTTGCTTGTTGATATAACCCCAACGCTGGGCTCGCATGGGGGGGGGGGGGGCTTATCAGTCCAACAGATGTAGAAGAGGAAAGGAGGGGAAACTATGTCAGGCAGACCAAAAAAATGACGTGTCAAACATTTCCCTCCATTTCTGAGTCCAGGGTATCCCCGTCTGACGTGACGTAACGGTCTGGGTCACCGATGCGGATGGCAATAACGCGGCCGCCGGGAAGGGGGGGGGAGGCTGAGCCCGTGAAACACTTCGAAAGGGGAGAGACCCCCGGGGGGGGGGGGGGGGGGGCAGTGACTCTGTTACCCTGTACTGTACCTGAAACTAATTCATTTGACTCTCGCAGGCCGCCGTCTTCCCTTTCCCTTCTCCCCCCCCCAAACCCCGAGCCGAAGCCTCCACGTTTGAAGGGGTTGGTCGGTGCGGGTGGGGGAGATGAATGGGGAACGATGAGCTTCCAAGACCACGCATGCATTGAGAATAGAAAGAAGGGAGGGGCATCAAGATAGGGTTAGAGATAGATAGAGGTATCTGTCAATGGTGTGACACATCGACAAAAGGTGAAGACACAAAGGTGAAGACATTCTATTGGAGAACCCACCATCAAAGGGAGAAAACGAAAAGGGTGAAGGTCTTTCATACCATTGAAAAGTGACGGAAGGTTGGTCCGTTTCTTGTGCATTTCGGTTTCGAAACTCAACCCTGCTTGCATGGCATTTCAAGCGGTCTAAGAGGTATAGATATCTTTTGTTTCCCCGAATTTAATGGACCTTCGCCTTGGCATACCTATCATCATCCATTCGAGTCGACATCAGCTTGACCAACGCAATCCGTTACTCACCCGACAAGTAGAACAGATCTCAAGATAAAAATATAGAAGCCTCTTCCCAACCCGGGGGTGTTGGAATACCAGCATTGAATACTGTCTGGTAGCAAAATCGACAACCCGCAGATTGTCGAACACTTAAGACGAACGGAAAATCTCGTTTTAAGTACTTCACGGCGCTTGTAGCCGATAGTACCTGGATCTTCCTCTGTCAATACTCTTTGTGGATCTTCTGTCAAAGAGTGGATAACCTAAAAAATCCGGGAGAGACACGAAAGGATACGCATTGTACCCTGGCACAAAACAAATAGATTACCAAACCACTCATTCATCATGGCATCCTCTACTTCCGCTCCTTCTGCACCGAAACTCAACCTCCGTTCGACCTCCGTCAAACGTATCCTGCAAGAACACCGTCAACTCCTCATCGACCCTTCTCCCGAATTCGTCGCCCACCCTCTCGACTCCAACTTATTCGAATGGCACGTTACACTCCGTGGCGCTCCTGACTCTGAATACTCTTCCGGTCTTTACCACCTCCGTGTCATACTTCCCCCTTCGTACCCCATGAGTGCACCTGATATAATGCTCCTTACCCCGAATGGCAGATTCGAGGTCGGGAAGAAGATCTGTATAGATGGTTTGACGAGTTTTCATCAGGGCAGTTGGAGACCGATTTGGGGGATCAGGACGGCCGTATTAGGCCTAGGAAGCTTTTGGATCCAAGGTGGAGAGGCCCTTGCAGGGGTTGGAGCACTCAATTATCCGGCGGAAGAGAAAAGAAAGTTGGCAAGGGCTAGTACGGACTGGGAATGCCCGACTTGTGGAAGGAGTAACGGGGAGATCATCAGGGAACATGAAGAGCAGATGGAGATGGCAGGTGGAGAGGTGGTTGTCCTAACGGCCGAGAAGGAGATTAGTACCGACAAGACTCCTCGAGATGATCAAGTCCGGATCGCACCTGCACCTGCACCTGCACCTGCACCTGCACCTGCACGCGCAAGCGCAAGTGCAACTGCAACCACACCCGACAACAGATGTCATGCCGAATTAGTCGAGAAAGAAAAGGCCAGAAAGAGCACCACGTTAACAAACTTGATGCGTAACGCCACTGAAACCGTGGACACCTCTACTGTGGGCGCTGCCAGTCCTCCCATACAACCAGAGACATCGACAGAGACATCGACAGAGACATCGACAGAGATATCGACAGAGACGCTTCAAGGCATCACTGTTGCACCCGTTCTTGTCGCTTCACCAACTCCCACACTCTCCCCAATCACACGCCTCCTTCTCGCCCCTCCACCTCCTCAACTCGCCCTCCTCCGTGTCATCCACTACTACCTCTTCCTCCTTCCCTTCTCTGTAATCTCCACCACCATCCACACACACCTTCCACCACCTCCCGATAGTTCAATCCTCCTCGACGCTGGGATCACACTCTTCCTCCTCGTTTTTGTCTGGATCCTCGGGAAGAAAATTCATCGAAACTTTGATAGATGGTTCTTGAGCGTTGTTGCGAGGTTGTCCGGGTTGACACAGAGATTCTTTGGATTCGGATTGGGCGTCCAGGTAGATGATCAGGTGCGTGGTGTGGCGGCGGCAGGCGCTGCTGTCGGTGCAGGTGTACGTGGGGGAGCAGGGGCTGCTGTAGGCCGTACCCGAGGTGCAAGGGCAGGCTCACGCACAGGTGCATCAGCACACACTCAAGAACGAGCGGGTATCAGAAGACCTGGTGGACCCGCAGCTGCAAGAGCTGCTGAGAGACAGGTCGTGCCCGAGCCTTTACCAGCAGCGGGGGTAAATAGAATCAGGCGTTCTCGTGATGCAGAGGTTTTACAAGTGCGTGAGATGGGACAAAACATCGTTCCGGAGGGACAAAGGGAATTATAGTCTGCGCGAACAATCTCCAGCTCATAGACTTGTCCTCTTCTTCGTCTTCTTTTGTAGTTCTCTTTGTTCTTGTAGTGCAAAAGCTTCAATTCGTATTACATGCGAAAAGGGCTTTGCGAGTTGTTCCCCTTGGAGTCCTTGTAGAAAGGAAAATCATGTATCTTATCTGTCGTAACTGCAGTTTCGCCTGTCAAAATGGAAATCCCATAACATCAATCTTACAATACATGAGGGCTCGACTCCCGCTCCGTTCCTTTCCTTCAATCCCTCATCCTCGCCGGAACGAAACGACGGATGACGATCTCCGTTACCTTGTACTTTCCGAGCAGCAATTCCGGTCTATCGAAGTCTTTTTCAATATCTACATCCTTCATGGACGGAATCGTCACATAAGCCAAAATCAACGTCTTCTTCACCTGTGTGTTGACTCGATTGACGGTGTTCAACCACTGCCAGGACATCGGGTCGCCGTTGTTCAGCTTGAACGGCGACGTCTTTTCGTCCTCTTTGTCGGCGTAGTGAGGTAAGACAAGGAGAGCAAATTCGGCATGGGAGAACACAGGTCCTTTCTTGTACAGTAGCCAGTCACAGCAGAACTTAATTCCGGTCTTCAGGACCCATCCGAGAGATCGGTAGTGGTGGTAGGCAGCGTAAGAGACCAGGAACGGGTGATCGGCCCGGCGCGCGATCTCCATCGGTAGAGGCGATAACGGTGAAGGAAGCAGCATGGGATTCTTGAGGGTTTGGCGGAGAGTCAGAATCCGGTTGAAAAGGGCATCGGGGGTGTATGTCACCCCCAGTCTCTTATCAAAGACTGCGAGGCAGCCCAAGGCCCAGCCAAGGAAGAAGGTTTCTTCCAGGTTGAGCTGTAAATGCTCCACATCTTCTACTGCCGCAAATTCATCCGATACGACCTCTTCCTCGGGCTTAATGAACGGAAGGGGCGGTCTCACAACTGTTTGTTGTGGAACCGTCGACATTGCTGTCCCCATCTCCGTTGCTGTGGTCGCCGTGGCGGCCGCCGGCGACGCTGCCTGTCTCGGCTTCCGTTTCGGCTTCCCACGATTCGGCTGGCTTCCCGCCGGTCTCTCGGGTCGCACCAAAAAAGTCTGCGGAGTTAAACGAGTTATACCTTCTGGCAAGGAGGCCTTGTAGCCTTCGACATCGGGGACTGTGACGTCTGCATTGTCGGCGAGATCTTGTCTCAGTCTACTCGAACTCACTCCAGTTGATGCACCAGTTCTTGTCGATCGGCTGATCAACGAGACCGAGTCGTCGTCATTTTCGTTGTCATTGTCGTCTGCGTCGCCAGCACCCACGACACCTCCATTCAACGAGGGAAGAGTTTCAGGATCCTCGGTTTGTGACAGTTCCGATCGATTCTTCTCCGCCTCAGCCGCCGTCTTCAAGATCGCCTCAGCCGCCAGCGAGGCATTCAACATTGCCTGTGCCCTGTCGATCTTGAATTGTTTCCTCTCCAACCTTCTCTGTCGTGTCACCTCCTCAGCCGTCATAAATACTTTCTTTTCCTTCTTCTGAGTAACTTCATCCCCCTCTTCTTCTACATCTAATGCTGCAGCCTCTTCTTCTGCCTTCTGTTTCGCAATCTCTGCTTGTTCTCGCAGATGCTTGATTCTTCGCACTTTCCATGATGGATCACTTCGAGAAAGAGATCCTTTTCCGAAGAAACCTTGCTCGAAGAAAAGCCGTTTTCGAGCTGTCACTGCTGATGGTGCTGACGAAGATGACGATTTGTTGCTTGCAGAGTCCGGGGCGTTGTCGTCTGTGATCCAGACAGATCGGGTATGGAAATCGAAGTTACCCTTGATTTTGGGTCTTATTATGATATCATACTCTTCCTCAGAGCCGACTGTTGTCGTCGAAGAACCGACGTTGACCGTGTTGCGGAAATATTTCAAAAAATCAGACACCTTTCCTCCACCTGAACCAGGAAGCGCTGCTCTTTCCTTGCCATTCTGTGCAATACCTCGTTCTCGCGCTCGTTTCTGGTATGTGTTTAGAGGGTGAAGCGCAGATGTGGGTAGAAGGACTGGAAGTGGGGTTCCATACTTGATGTTATTTTGGTTACGAAAGGCAGAGCCCTTGCCGTGTCCACCTGCCCGGTGAGGGGTCGAAGGGGTCGCCATAATCCTGTTTTTTCTTCTTCCTACGCTTTAAATGAGATGGTTCAGCCTTGAGGGGAAAGTGGCAGAGGGGGACGTGTTACGAAGAGTATCGATTGTCCCCTTTATTAAATTCTTGGTGGAAGCCATGGATATCTACTTGGTGCATCACTCCATCTGCCCCGATCGAAGTTAAGACGCGATTTCTGGACTATATTTCTCGCGCACCGTGAACAACTTCTGGATGGACAGTCACGTGATAATGATCTCAGCTTGTGACTGTGACAATCGACGGATACCGAAGATGATCAGTTCGGTGAAAGACGGACTGGACTTGTTTCCCCGAGGCCCAGAAGATCGGAGCGGCCAATAGCAACATCGCACTTCTCAATCTCAAGTCATAGTCATTTACTGGATATCGCCATCAGTATTCGCATTTCAAACACGGCATAGATGTCGGGTTCGCAATGTAACGAGTCTAAAATTGTTTGCGGAACAAACTTGAGTCTTATAATCTCAAGCCAACCCATAATCCTCCCTGTAGATCGTTATAACAGAAGAAGGGAGTGCATGGTATCAACGCGCAATGTATGAACATCGGGATCTCGTAAGTTCCTCCGCTGTAAGTTCCTCCGCAGCACCACAAAGAATATATATAGTATAATTATCGGTACACGTATGTTCTACAATCAAATGAGGCTCATTTTCCCATCGGTCTGGCGGTTTGGGCTTCTGCATCAAACAGCCTTAGGTTCCGTTACACTACTTTCTCCCATTCCAACGCCTCTTCCACTTGCGACTCCCTTGATACTTCCCGCTAAACCGACCTTGGAACCATCTCCCAAGAGGTCCGCCTGGGCTTTGGCTTTGTCAGATGGCGTCGAGGTTGTTTCATTGGCCAGGTTCGTTACCGCTGTCTCGGCATCGGCAACTCTTTGCTTCCCTGATGATTCAAGGACGGAAGGAAAGCCAATGGCGGTAAGCCGACAGGAAGAAAGAGAGACGAGGAGAGGCGGGGACGGATGATTCGGAGGGAAAACATGATGATAGAGACCAAGAGGGAGAGAGAACAGAGCAAGCGCACATGTTCAGCTGGACAGAAGGCGGACATAGATTTGATGGATGCGTCACGTACAAGATCTGATCTCTGTAGGTCGAACACCACCCTTTCGCTGCTCTTCACGCCGTTGGTCGACGTTCTTCTTGGCAAAGTAGTATGATCCAGCACCGGCGACGATGAGGACTCCCCATCCGTAGAGCTATCAGAAGAGGGATAGAGAAATAACCCGCAGATAAATCGAATCGATAAGATGAATACGTCCGTAATGATCGGGGTAAGAGGAGTCCACTGATCCGAGGAAGGAAGTAGATGGGGGGGGGGGGAGGAGAGCAAGAATGGATAAGTTAACTTACGACAGATGCAGGATTGTTCATTTTGGCTAGATTGGAGACGGTGATTACAGTAGTAAAAACAGGGTGAAAGAGATAACCCGTTTGCCTCTCGCAGCCAACCTGGGAGAATGACCATGCACCTTTTATAGACTTTTAAATAATTTCGAAGGCCGCAAGATGCCGTCTTGAGCGGGATCGAGTTGTCAAAACGGCGGTTTACGGGAATTCGTAGCAGAAACTGTATTACGTCATTGATCACCACGGTCGGTCCGGATCCGAAGCAAATTCCTTGAACTCTTTAGGACGCGTTGTACAGTTTGGTGGCAACGAATTGATTGCCCTTACTAGGCAATTCGCGTGCTCACACTGATGTGTCCACTCCCTTAGGGTGGGGATGGCGCGCTCTGTGTAAACCCTGTGGTCCGATTGTCGGCTCGTTTCGTTGCGGTAGACGTTCTTGTTCTCTGATTTGAAATGCCCACAAAAGTGAAGATCCCATGTTCTTCCGGATGAAAAGAGATCATCAGGAGTCTCCCCGAGGTTGTCGGACTCTAACTTATGAGAGTCTCGCCAGGCGGTCTCGTCGGCCGAATGAAATTGAGTGTCTCGATGTCCACTAAGCTTGTGGCTGCTTGCCCAGTCGTGAGTAAGTTACTGGTCCGAAAACAGTCTTACCAACAGCACAGTTCTCGCGTAGATACTTGCTGGCGCCTTTGTTGCTGGTGAATTTTACGATGATCTGCAGTTTGAGCGTTCCAACAGGAGCATTGGGAAGAGGGAAGTATTGGGAGATGATCTTTGCCAGCAATGCGGGCTCTTTCTTCCAGGTTCCTTATATGGTGGTCAATTTCAGAAGAGAGCTCAGCCGAGCTTCGTGAAGGAGCTAATCCGGTTATGTGGAAAGGTACACCAGACTGTCCTCCCATGAATCCCCTTGTCTTCCATTGGAGGTCCAAGTTGAAGAACCAGTCAACAAGAAGGAAACCGCGATGGACAATAAGAGTTCGTTAAATTTAAACAACAGAATCGTCAAGTACGTGAGGGGGTCGTGATGATCAGTACCAGATGCTAAATAATCGATCATTTGCAAGAACTTTTCCTAAGAATGTCAGCATTGGAGCCCCAGGCAATCGGGATGTGGAACCGGAGGAAGGGAAAAGCAAGACAGGGACAGAGATGTCTAGACTGGCGGATCACGAGGGTGATTTAGAAACACCATGCCGAGGTGTCCAAGAACCATCTCCTAGTAGTTGGGGTCTTGCAGATCCGTGGTCAACAGATTCATCACTGTCTCGATACCGAATGTGGAATTACGATGTATCCGTCAGTTCGAGGTCTTGCAAAAACAGGAACACAGCTACGAGGGAAAAAGCCCAAATATGTAATTTTTCTTTAACTCACTCATCATCGTCCAATGATCTTTTCCGATTCACTAGAGCTCGCTGTATACCTTGCTCGCCATCCACCGTCATCATTCCACCATCGGTATATGCCGTGGATTGAGCATCATGTGCGCTGTCCTTGATATTTCCCAGTGATAGTTGAGCGGTATTTACATGTATTGCCAGCTGTGCTTTACACATCGATTCGTATTCCCACAATTGTTTCGAAAAGCCCTGTGTGGAGTTGAGATGTCAACCACAAATATAGCAACCAAAGCGCGAAGTCAGTTTGTGGTTCTAAACCGATGGTATGGAGCAATGGGGGAAAAACACTTACGGCATTGATGGTTGTGCAATATCGCTTTCTTTGAACGTACGCTGAAGCCTCTTCAGACGTCATTCCGTTTGTCTGCATGAGGTAGGCCATCACGACTGTTGGCGAAGCGGATAACCCGCCTGGTTGGGAAACAAGAGGCGGATTACGGGGTTGAGTCAAAAACAATTCACGCAGATAGACGAAAGGACGGGCGAGAAGACCAACGCCAACTTACTCATGCAATGCACATAGACGACTCCTCCAGAATCTATTGCGTTTCTGATAAAATCCAAGCAGCCGCTGAGGTGTTGTGATAGTCTCTCGTCCTAAGTACATTATCGGACCAGGTTTTGTATTAATTAGTCTCAAGACTACACCAAGATAATTGGAACATCAACCGAGATGCAAAACCAATACAGAGATAGAAATAAATATGGGAAAATTCTTGATGTAGACTCACCTGGTGATCTCGGATATCGACCGTCTTGTATTGGAAGAGATTTTCGAAACGGGGTTTCACGATATGTGCTTCGACCGAGTCTCTTAGGCAGAGACTGGATATTACATGCATACACCAATGCCGGCCGAAAGGAAAGTCAGTACGGCGAGTACATTGTCTCACGATACGAGTGGGCATAGCAGAAAGTTGGCGGGAAGGTCAGAGCGATGGAGAAGGATCCTCACATGTGGGTCACTCGCATTTCTCGCAGCTTCGCTTCCTTGTTCGCGACTGCACATGGACCGAGCCAGAGATTAGGAACGATCTGTTGTGCTTCTCGTCGCATCTCCCATCTGTACTTTCAAGGGATACAAACGGATAATGTAAGAATGGGGTCTTCTCTTGGCATATTGGTATGCAGCGGGGAAGAATTCAGTATTACAAGGTCTCACCTCCAGTCCACAATATCTGCCTTAGGCTGATGGGATCCTCCGGCTCCTCCTTGGCTCGAGAAATTCCTGAGATCCTCTGAGATCAGTTGCAGTCCTGAATTCACCCAGTTGCCACCACCCGCCGTGTGAGGGGCGCCCTGAGCATTCGCCGAAACACCGACCACATAGTTGTGGTATTCGCGAAGTGTGGGAGAGGAGACGGGAGTAGGGGACACCGAGCAGGTGTCCATGATAGAGTCGTGCATTGTCTTCGGTTTCGGTTTTCAGAGGGTGCAGTGCGAAATTGTTAATGGCTAAGCTTTTCAAGATGTTCCCGCCTTTGCCTATGCCAGACAAGAGACGAAGACCGCTATTCAATGATGGTAAAATAAATCATCAAAAGAACGTCGGTGATGCCAAGCCAAGTGATCTCATTGCAACTCTGCACCATTTACTGCTAGCATCGTGGACCTTGACTTCCTGCCTATTTGATCTCAGGCAAGATATCCCTCACCAGGAATCGCCGACGATCAACGCGTGCCTGATTGTATCACGTGCCCTCGACTAGTCCAAAGGAAGATCACGTACGTAATATGGCCGGCATCTTCCGGACAGTCTCCTTCGTCACAATTTATCAACCAAACTGAATGTTTCGAATTCTGGCACTGTGTTGTTCATTTTCACGCCTTGTTCTGACTTACGAGAAACTACACGCTCAGTCATCACCTGGCCACCTTATATCCGCGTTATCCTCCAACCAACTCATCCAACTCTTCAAATACTTGCTCCCTTTACTGACCGTCGATGAATCTCCAACTACACAGAGTTGTCTCTTGGCCCTCGTCATTCCGACGTTCAACCTTCTGTGCTCGGCTAAGAAACCGACCTCTTGCTTTGCATTGCTTCGGACCAAGCTGAGAACGACGGCCTCGCGTTCTTGGCCTTGCATGCCATCTACACTGCCGACGACGAGGTCAGGGAAATCCTCTCGCAACAACCCAGCTATGTGAGCCACTTGCGCTTGATACGGCGTGATGACTGCGATTTCGGAGGCCGGTACGCCCAGGCCGATCTGTAATATAATCACCATCATTAGAAATGCACATGATACCTTTAAAGGTAAAGATAGATCAAACACTCACCAGTTGCCTCACCCACTTAGCTACCACTTCAGCTTCGTTCTCGTTGAATCTGGAACCGTCACTGGCACCCGTAGTTCCGTTGGCTCCTTTAAGGTCTGTCCCCTCCAGCCGTTCGTACATCTCACAACCAGCAGTGTCGAAGAAAACCACAGTCGGAGCCAGGATATCTTGAGCATCATCAGACTCAGGATCGAGTATCCCTGGAAGATCGACTAGACGGCGCTTGGCGACGGCTGATGCTGATATCAGCTCCGAAGAGTACAGTGACGTCGAAGGGAACGAAGCGATCGTCTCATTCATACTGCAAAGTATCAAACCCCAGCTTGTAGTCAGCATGTCTTGTTGGTGAACTGTTGGCGACAGCATCTGCACTTACCGATATTGCACCTTCAACATTCTTTTGATCCCACTTCCGTATAGTTTTTCGAGCCGGTCAAACAGAGTCACTTCCAATGTTCGGGGTTTTTTCAGTCGGGGCGACTTTTTGGGAGATTTCTTTTCAATTGACACCTCCTCCATTGCCTCGATGATCTCCTCTTCATCTGACTCTATGTCGTCTTCTTTGGTATCGCGATAGTTTGAGGGGTCCTCCTCTGCGCTCCCCACGACTTCAGCGAGGGTTTCTGTCTCGGGATCCTTCGCCGGGTTAAGATAAGAAACCATAGCCCTATCGGAGACCAAATTTGAAGTCTTCTCTTCCCCGCTCGTCTTTGGCTGTAGGCTATCTTGTTTCGCTTCAGAGTCGTACTGCCTGTCCGCGGCAACTTCATCAGAAGCTACTGCTCCGGGATCCCTTGAAGAAGAAGAACATGTAATAACAGCACGACCCATGCCTGAATCTTGAATCTTCTCGGTCTCTCTCGTCACCTCGCCTTCTTTCGTTGTTTGGTTATCCGAAATATCGTTCTCGCGATCGCTTGCTGAGGTGGCATCAGGAGCAGCATCAGCATGATCCGGGACTGCATCACGATCCTGAGGCTTCTCCGCCCCATTCAGTGGGGTTGTAACCTCCCTAGGTCTATCTCTTCCATCCAAAGGCAACGGCTTCATCTTGACCTTGATTTTCTCGCCTTTGCCGTTACTGCTCAGGATAGTCGGCGGCAGCTGCAGAGGATCTCCGGCCAGAATTAGTTTCTTGGCTTTAAGGATCGGGATCCAGCAGACGGCCTCGACCGCTTGGGTGGCTTCGTCAATGATGCAGACGTCAAATTCCATGTTGTTGATCTGGCGACTGCCTGCCCCGTGACAGGTTGAAAGGACGACCTGCGCGAGCAGAAAAAGCGTATTGTTTAGCGGCGAAGAGGGACAATTGTAATAGTATGGGCAGAGATTGAGACAGAAGCACACACCTGGGCACCCGCAACCACATTCTTTACCACTTTTGCCTCTCTCTGCCTATACTCCTTTCTCAACTCTTTCACATCTTGCCACTTATCGTTCCTCTCTTTTTTGCTCTTGACGAACCCTTTATCTCCCCTTTTCTTGCTAAGAAGCTTCATCGTGCCTTCCAGTTCGCCTTTCACATCTTTGACAATCTCAGCTTCGTGAGATGAAGTGGTGGCGTAGTCGAGAGTGCGATTGACGAGGCCCGCCGAAATCCGTGCGGGATGGCCCAGGCGAAGAAGAGCCCCGGCAGGAAAAAGGGGAGAAAGTCGAGCGAGCAGGTTGTCTATGAGGTGATTAGGGGGAGGCGTCAATTATTCCTGTTCTCCCGGAAACGTTACCCAGGGTATAAATCAAGAAAATACTCACCAACTGCAAGATTGCTGGCACCGCACACGAGGACTTTCTTGCCTTGGACTAGAACGAGCTGCCGAATGATCTCCACAAGTGTGAATGTTTTACCTGTCTGGATGACAGGAACAAAAGTAGATACATTAGTACATCCTGAAACACTTTTTTAAGGAGCCAAGCTAACTCTTTAAGCAAATAATCAGAAATGGTGGGCCGAATCACTCACCCCCGGCGGACCATGTATGCAAGCCACCTCCCCAGCGGCCAGCGCAAATTTCACCGCCTCCATCTGACTATCATTCAGCGTTTCGTCAAAGAGGTTAATTGGAGGAGCTCCTAATTCCTCGGTATCAGTCCCTTCCTTCGGAGGCCGCTTCAAATCTTTGATATCCAGACTTGTCGGGGCGGTCAATCCAAACAAGACCCGAATGAGCTTGTCGTCAAATGCCGGAGACGGGAGGTAGGCACTCGAAGAAAAACTGGGATTGAGGACAATTCTTGCTATATGCCTCAGGGTGTTTTCCATTCGATCAAATGTTGCACTGTTGGCGAGTTTGAGAAGCCGGATTCGTTCGGGAAGCTCATCGGTGTCAGAACTAGCATCGACAGCCACGAATATCCTTTCTGGCGTTACGCGAGAAACGACGCCTTCAACACCTCGTTCTTCTTGGCCTTCGATGGTACCTTTTTGTTGAGCTTTGCTTGAAGAAGCTGTTTTTTTCTTCTTTCCACCGCCATCTTTGTCCACGGAGTAAGTCTCTATACGAGCTGGGTCTCCTGTTCGAAAGGTATGTGGTGGAAGCAGTAGAGATGTATGATAGGCCGGTGGCCGATGCAGCTCAATCAGAGTCTTGCCCCCTAGTCCAATTGATACATTTGAGATCCCCAATCCACCCAAGCTCAGGCCCCTTCTCTCGAGTTCTCGTTGACTGCAGTTGCTTGCTAGTAATGATGTTTGGTCGATCTCAGCCTGTCTCTCACGAGCAAGCAGCTCCAGATGTCGTTGCAGAAAAGCGTGTAGATGTTTTTGTTTCGGTGGAACCGGTTTCAGAAGCTCCGGAGTTCCGACAGGGACCGTCATAGTTGGGGGAAGCAGCTCGGGACTGTTGATGAGCGGGGGGAGAACAGGCCGGGTATCGAGTCACAACGCCAGAATCAATCTTGGTAACAAGCATCTGAGTGGTCGTGTGATGTCGTTTGATTGTCTCCCACGGTGATTGAATTATGCACACATGTGATTGGTTTGATCAGGTGATACTTCCGGAATGACAGCAGCTCTTCAATCAACAAGTGTATGCAAGATGATGCTCCTTCCATCTTGCAAAATGACGGATGGCTCCCAAGGTGAGGCCGGATTGAGGATGACGAAAGCGCCTGTCCGGGATTACATCAGCGTTAATGACAGCGCCCCGGCTCCGGTGGCCCACGACCAAAAGTCCATGAGACGAAGAAGAGATCGTGTACCGCGTGCGCGTGGATCTAGTACTAGATGGGGATGGAAAGATGGGAAGATGGGATGACGGCGAAAGTTCCATCACTATCAGGCTTGGTCGTAATTGGGTTCATGATGGCTGCCCTGCTGTCCTCCAGAATTTGCCTTTTCCAAACACCCACTACATTTGGTCCCGTCTTCTTCCGTTCTCAAACACCAACGCTATCTGGTTGACGCGTTTATCGTAACATTTGCCATTCTCTTCTACTCTCTGAACAAAATAATAAAGCAGAGCACTCGCCAACCCAACACCTCCTTCGCCTTTTATTGACGCCATTGACAATCGATTCATTCGGTTACTGGCACGCCTGCCCTGCTCCACCTTCCCTTAATTTCTACCAAACGCCACCGACCGATAGACGGCTGGTGCAGCAAGAACCGCTTGGATGGCACCCTTTGATCTTGATCAATGTATCGAACAGGTCTCGAACAAGCAATTGTTGGGCGAGGCACTGTTGAGAGAGATATGCGAGAAAACAAAAGAGGTGTTGATGAGAGAGAGCAATGTGGTGCACGTTAGTTCGCCTGTGACAGTGGTAGGAGATATACATGGGTGAGTCTCTTGCCGGCGATTTGGGTCTGGAGCAGCGGGCCGAACGATAAAGCAATGCCCAGGGGGTCTGGTCTCGGAGACTACCCCTGCTTCCACTCGAGATGATAATCCATTTGAACTCCTGTAAGATCTGATACTGATCTGCCCGCTCGTCGTCACACCTCTTAGGCAATTTCACGATCTGATAGAAGCTTTCAGAGTAGGCGGGCAGGCTCCATATACAAACTACCTTTTCCTTGGTGAGTCTTGCCCGTTCACGTTGCACACTCCTGTCTGCGTGGTTCTGATTGATCTTGCTCTTCCTACCGCTTTTCTCCAGGCGATTACGTGGACCGTGGCCTTCATTCGGTAGAGACTATATCTCTTTTGACATGTCTCAAGTTGCGGTATCCAGAAAGAGTGCAGCTGATCAGAGGCAATCACGAAACGAGAGCGGTCACACAGGTAAGTGTGGGATCTTACCTGACGGTCTGGGCTTTGGGGGGCGTCTCCTGGAGCCATACCGACGAGCGATGGGATCGCATTGGTCGAGAGAAAAGCGTGTAGAATATCATTACGGTGGTAGTAGTGAATTGAAAAGAGGTAGAACCCGCTTCTTGAATGATGACAGCGCTCTGGTCGTGCTTTGAAGACCTCGTGATATTGTTCATCCATGCACTTGGATCGAATCGATACAAAATGACGAACCTGCCGCCTTTCGTGGGCTTCGCACATTACCGGGGAGAGAAACCGCTTGGCTGGTACACTCATCGACAGACAGGAACCGCCTTGGTTGGTTTCATTTCCCGTTATATCTTGGCGGACCACCCACGGAAGAGGCAAAAGAACGGAAAACTGATAAGAAGCGGGGATCGTTTATAGACAATAGGCTACGAGGAGTTTTGAGCGGTACCAAAGTCTAGGAGCTAAAAAAGTTTAGGAACTGATCTGCTGTAATCTTGTCTTTTTGTTCCTTGTGTGCCATATTCGGCCGGTATAGACCTACGGGTTCTATACCGAATGCGTCCGCAAATACGGATCACCCATCGTCTGGCAGTATTTTACCGACATGTTTGACTTCTTAACGCTGAGTGTAGTGATAGACGACGCCATCTTTTGTGTGCACGGAGGTAAGATATCGAGGCAGCCCGCAAAACATCTGACATTCGTTAAACTGACTTGCCGCCGCTCTTCTCCAACCACAGGATTGAGTCCATCAATTCATTGTATAGATCAAATCAAGGTCATAGATAGGTTTAGAGGTTAGTCGTCCGCGGTCTGCGATCTCCACATACTGGCCCTGATGCTGACGATTTCTTGGCCATTGCAGAGATCCCACACGAGGGACCAATGGCGGATCTGGTCTGGTCAGATCCAGATCCCGACAAAGAGGAGTTCGCGATCAGTCCAAGGTACGTACCGAAGGTGTTGATTTCTCAGAACCCGCACCGACTCGCTGACACGCGCTCGTGCTTCTCGCAGAGGCGCTGGCTACACATTCGGAGCTTCAATTGTCCGCAAATTCCTTGAAATTAATGGGATGAACCACATTCTGAGAGCGCACCAGCTATGTATGGAAGGTTATTCTGTCATGTACGACGACCGGTTAAGTACAGTCTGGAGCGCCCCGAATTATTGCTACAGGTGAAATACCGGTGCAGGTTCCGTTCTTTTCACTGCTTTGTCTGACCATGCCCATTGCCTCACAGATGCGGTAACGCTGCTAGCATCCTAGAGATTTCACCGGACGGAAGACGCTTTTTCAACGTCTTCGACGCTGCACCGGAAAACGAACGAGACGGACCAGCTCAGGTAGAGGCACAAGCGGCCAAGGCTGTCTCATATTTCTTATAGCCGGCAATCCCGACATATCGAAAAGCGGTTGTATTTTGATAGATATTCGCACCTTTGACGACCCTTTTTCTCGTAGAATCTCACACACTTTACGACAAATTCATGACGATTGCATTCACTTCTGGAATGATGGTGAATAAAGCTTCACATCAAGCTACATGTCAAAGTCAAACAAGTCCATTGGCTTGGTGGAGGATCTAGTGGGCAGAGCATTGTTTCTCGGTGGTGGTGGCAATAGGTCTGGAATCGGCGATGCAGGTGCGGGCCATCGCCCTGTCTGGTTCGCTGCATCATTCACCAATTTGGCTGCAGGAGCCGTCAATTGGTTCGGCGTTGGCTGAGCAGATGGCTTTGCTTCTGGAGTCGAATCGAACGCGGAGAAATCTCCGAAGTCGTAGGAGGATGGTTTACTTGGCTGAGCAGAGGACTGGTTCGTGTTCGAAGGGAACATGGAGAATGTACCACCAAGTCCTGAGAAATCCATGGGAGAGGCTGAGGTCTTTGTGCTCGAGGTTGTAGCAGGATTCGGGGCAGAGGTTTGCGCAAAATCTCCAAAGTCACCAAATCCATCATCATCGTCGAGGAACGAGGAATGATTTTTTAGGGCGGGTGGTTGTGAAGCTGTGGGCGGTGATAACGGATTGTGTTTGTAAGCGTCGTGCTGTGTGGAAAGTTCTGTCGGAGGTGCATCCAGCGACAATCCAGATGGGAAAAGGCCGGGCGATGATATGCTTTGATCAAAATGTTGTGCTGGAGGCGTGTTGGAAGGCAAAGTCGTAAGAAACTGGGTCTCTTGAGCCGGTACGGGTGGAAAATGAGAGTTTTCGGCTTGAGGAGTTCCGGCTGGGGAGAAGTCGAGGTCCGCAAGGCCATCAAAGTCGGCGAAAGGGGACTTTCTCCTTTGCGATGGTGTGCTGGCCTTGGGTGTCGAAGCAAGTAAGGAACTTGACCGTGGCCCGCGCGGCAATGGCTCTCGTGGAGGTGGTTTGCTAGTCAATACGTCGGGAAGTGCCGGGGCTGCCTTGGTCGATCCATCTGAACCGCCATCGAAGCCCAAAAGATCGCCAAACCCTGGACCGGGTTGCGGCTGAGCATGGCTTGGCAGTGATGGAACTTCGGAGAGGAAAGATAGATCATTGGCAGACAATTCGACGTCCTTGTTGTTGTTCAGGTCAACTGAAGGCCTTTCGACCGGACTCTCAGCTCGACTCCGCTTAAATCGACTGAAGAACCCGCCTCCACCGGGGGCACCTGCGGCTGTTTGAGAAACATTGGACGCATGTGCAGCCGTAGTACTCGAAGTTTGGCTTCCCATCGATCCATTTGGAGAGATCGGTCTTCGGGTGTTCGGCGGAAAGTTTGTTATGGATCCCGGCTGTTGCGACGAGAGGGTCAGCGTTGTTTTGCTTGGAGATGTAGAGGTACTGCTGGGTGCTTCGGCCTTTTTGATTTCCAGGACTCCACCTCCAGAGGTGGTCAAAGGGATGTTGGTGTCTGGTGCTTGTCGACGCCAGAAGTTCCAACCAGGTCGAGCGGACTGGTCTTTGTTTGAAGTTGCAGCGAGTCTGTCTTCTGGTTCTCCCAGTTTGGATCGAGCAGTCCATTCTTCCACATCCAGTGATCTGCGGCGAGCGTTGATTCGCGAAGAGTCCTGAACGACACGAGCAAGAAGGGAATTACGAGGCGTCAAAGTCGCTTGAGACAACCAAGCAAGGTATCTTTCGCGAGTGGCACTGGAGGTGTACGGTGTCAAGAATGCCGTTGCGGAGGGTGGAAGGTCAGACAGGCTGTCCAAGGTGCTCGAAGCATTGTTCATACTTGATCCGACCAATGGCGGGCCATCTCCTCCGTCGAAATCGTTGATATCATTTGCTGATAGAGTCGCTACCACATCGGCCAGCGCTTTCTTCCAGGCCTCTTCCAATTCCCGAATCTTACCAACCGGAGCTCGAGCCTCGCGTCTTTCTGCTTCGGCTTGAGCAACTTCCCAGTCGTCGCTTGACCTTTGAGCAGCCTGTTCGCTGTTGTCGACTGTAGACCCGATACGATCTTGGGTTGTGGCGGCAGCATACCAACCTCCATCCTGATCATCCTCTCTGCCAAATCCTCCACTTGATCCCATTGTCTCTTGACCTCCCTGAGTGTCCCAAGACGGTAATGCCGGTTCTCCCATCCCTAAGTCCATCGACTTATCCCACCCATCTTCTTCGCCGCCCCAGCTCCCAAATGAATCTTCGGCACCACTTGTTGCTCCGATTGCTCCGACGGAATGCCCATTGGAGAACCCTCCAAAGCCACCTTCGTCTGAATCCGGACCCTCCTCATCCAACACTGGAGAGTCCAGATTGATACGAGTAGGTAGGGGAGAGATGACAGGTCGAACTGTCGGTGAATTGGAAGGATGTTCAGAAACTGGAAGGGATGAATGGTCGATGTTGTAAGCTTCTATTGCTGTAGATGAGGGGGGAAGGTCGACACTGCTAGGTGCCGAAGGGGATTCAATATGTTTGATATCGACCAGAGACGATGTTGGTGGAGACGCTGCACTCGATAAGTCGACTTCTCGGAAGTCCTCATCAGTTCGCTTTCCAAACGTCTGCATACTGGCCCGAGGAGATCCCCAGGTGCCGAGATTCTCGTCTGGCGCCCACGAAGATGTTGTTGCGATGTCCATGGTAGGGGTTGCAGCGGGCGGCATCGTCATCGAAGCTGCCACGTTAAAAATGCTTGTTACTGGATCCGATCCTGGGGTGGCACCTGTTTCACCCCAAGGATCCGCATCCACACTGGGCCGTCGCTTTGGGAGAGGCAATGCAGCATTCAAGGCATCCATTGACATCATTTCCGCTGGGGTATTTCTCCCAGTACCACCGGAGGAATCGCCCGCGGGGTTGCGGCTTGACCAAGGATCACCAGCATCGTGCACTGCTTGTGATGTCGAAGCGGCGGCATTTGCGCTGCCTGTTGGTGTACGTTGTCCGGCTTCTTCGGCATCGGGGCCTGTACTGCCGCCCCAAGGATCGCCGTCATCCATGATGGGAATCGAGGCTGAGGCTGAGGATGGAGACAGATGAAGGTCGGGGATAACTGAAACACAAGGTGATGGTTTGAGTGCTGAGTGTTGTTGAACGTGTAATCAACTTAATTTCCTTGATTGAACCGACTCATCCCTGATATCGGTCTACCCCTTTCCTTCGATCCTGGGTCTATCATTCCATGATTCATGCCGATTGTCTTTGATGGAACAAGCATTCCCCCCCCAGACCGCGCGCGATGGATATCCTATCTGCGTAATCCAGAAAAGGCGGACATTGTCGACATTGACTCATGTCCGCGTTGCATCCTTGCCCCAACTCCCCCGGAAACTTCCCCCTCCTCTTGGGCAACCCGAGGGAAAAAATAGGGCCGGCACAGAAAGCGAAACGAGCCAGGATGTCAGTAGATCAGACGTTAATTAGAACAATCGATCGTTTGAATCTCGCTTCATATCGGCGCTTTGAGGAATATCTGACCGAACCATAAACACCGGATACATTCAAGACAGACAATACACTGAAATGAAGCTCTCTCAAGTTTTGCTCGGCGCCTCGCGTCTGCCTCTGACACCCAAACGTGGTAACAAGGATTTCTACAAAGGTCAGTCTGATATATACACCATCTCTATTTTCAAACCCTAGCTCATCCACCCAGCCTTCTGTTTCACAGGTACTGGTCAGTCCTATGTTCCTGGCGGAGGTCACCGAACTGGTCCTCCGGGTAAACATGTCGTTGGAGGAAAAGCCAAGTTCAGGTTGATGGATGATAAAGTCAGGTACTTTGTTGGTCCTGGAAGTGAGGTATTGGAAAACTCAGATGTGAGTTGCGGTTTGCACATCGACTCTAATCACAGAAGCTCTGGCGCTGCTAGTCGTTTCATATCACTCTGAAACCCTTGCGATCCGCTGATTCCAATTATCGCCTTTTCCACCTCCTCCAGCTCCGCCCATATGTTTCTTTGGCACACAAACCAGCCCGAGAACCTCGTTTCAACGCGACTTCCCCTCACATCCCCTTCTCCCCCAATGTCACCCATGCTCCTATCCACACGACCCACAGCACAACAGGCCAGCCTATCAAGATCGCTAAACACGACCACAAGGCGTTTTCTGCATGGTATCAGAGTCTGAGCCATGTCCAGAAGACTCAGGTCGTGGCAGAGACTAGGAGGGATTGGTATATCAAGATGGTAGAGAAACAGAGTGAGCAGAGATCGGCGAGGTTGGAGGCTTTGAAGAAGGATGCCGATGATGTGGCGGCGGATGCGGTGATTAAGGAGTAATGGACTTGACTGCGTAGGGGAGATGGAGAAGATCGATATTGGAGGTGATGAACACGCGAGAAGCGATTCGGACCAGCAAAATCGTGGAGGGAAAACGCAGGAGAAGACATAGACGAAGATTTGCCCATGTTGGGTTATGTATTATTTGCACGATTCATTCACGATTGCATATTGTTTATTTGCAAGCTTTGGAACACGTTCTGTCTGAGCCACACGAGCCGGAAAGCCGTAGACAAGACAGTTGACCTCGTGATGTCATCGCGTCAGAAACGGGCGGACGAGATGGTAAAAAGGTTCAGACGGTCAAATTTCGACCGTTATAAAAGATCGAATGATTGTGACGCCTCTACAGATGGTCCTTTTGCCATTGATCCAACATAGCACACGTACCGTGGCACTTTTCTTAATGGCCTGACAATATGGCCTCCTCCGCTCGTTACACCCGGCGTCCGCCACCGGACTGCCTCGAGTTCCTCAATGGATACCCGAACCAAAGGTTACGGCCGCCAGCGACCAAAAACCTGGAGTTCTACACTGGTCGATTGAAGGCCCAACCAGATAATTTGGACGTCGGGGGGATGCACCGGCTTCTGGAAGGGAACTGGGAGGAGTGTGAAGCTAATCATGGCTGGGTACAATGGTAAGAGTTGGGTGTTGCGATGTTATTTTTCCCCACTTTGCATCACTCAAAGGCGGTCCTCTTCTAATGCGTTTTTGCCAGGCTCTTCCCAATCCGAGCCCAGGGTGTCAACTCCTTTGCCCAACCACTACAACCCCACGAAATCGAAACCCTCTTGTCAAACCCCGATTTCCCATCACTACTCCAAAAATCGACTGACATTTTCCTCAACTTCCTGGGGATTCAACAAGTGAACCCACAGACCGGGGAATGCGCCCGAGTCTTCTCGGGATTCGACGCAAGGACCAATAACTTCCGTCGACGCTCTCACAACCTGCTTCGAATCACCCGTTTCCTTAAAAGTATGAGCGAATTCAAGAAGGAAGAATGGAGTGAAGGATTCTTGTTATTCCTGTTGAGTGAGAGACGGTCATATGGCTGGGAAGACCCAAACAACCCGTTTAAGAGAAGCATGCGCGATTTTTACATCTGGTGCTTCAGGGACGAAGCGAGGAGGAAGAGGATCATGGGTGTCCTCGATGACGTGATGGATGGCAAACGATTCGAGGCAGCAGAGTATCAAGCTATTTATCATCAGATGGTCTGAAGTTATTAAAACAGTCATGGCAGCTGTAATTATCCTTGGAATGTGGGTGCTCCTTTCAGGGAAAGGTCTTTTTATGGCCCCCGGATCTGCGTTAGCAAATCTAGTAGACTCCGGGAATGAATCGATATTTGACGACTGCAGAAGACATGTGTGGTCAGCTATTCATGGCTATTCGCTGACAATGCAGAAGTTGATGCTGGAGCAATTCGCCGCCCAGACCGTTTACTCACCTTCACAGTATCGCTTCCAATCATCGCCATACTTCCTTGCACACCTTTCAAAGTCACGTCCGCATCGATGAGTCAATACGGCGAGGAAGAAAGCGGGGTAGAAGAATGTGATTGGGGTATTGAATCCAGCAGAAAGCGCCCAAGTGCACGATTGAATCCAATCCGCGGTGTAGTTGATCTTCCTGGCATAAGCCCACCAACCGGACGTGAGGAGCTTGTTTCCGTGTTTCGTCTGAATGAACGTCGGGTTCTCGACGATTGCGCCTGGGAGCTGGGGGAAAGATTTCCTCGGAACGTAAACTCCCTGTTGCTGCATCTTAAAAGTGGATTTCTGCGCCATGGAGGTATCGAAAACATAGTACGACGTCAACAAGGTGACGAAGAGGGCAACGTTGATGTACCATGGGTACTTGTAGGTCGCTGGGTCGTTTCGGGCCATGTAAAGAATTGGGTAGCAGTAGGTGAAGGGAACACCGGCGAGGTTCCAGAAGATGAGCATGAACCCGAACTTCTCGTGGAACATGTCCCAGGTTTGCGGAATCATGTGCTCGGCCTTGGCGCACGCGTTGATGTAGAGACCGGTGGCGAGGACCATCAAAGCCATGTTCTAGAGAGAGCGCAAAGGGAAGAAAGATCCAAAAGTGAAGGAAAAACAAGAACGGGCAAGAGAATTGGTTGCCTGCGTCAGTTGTCTGCCATACGATATCTTTCCAAAAGAAAACCTCTGGCGTGTGGCCATACGATGCCGGGATCGATGGCGGGGATGTGTGACAACATAGTGCGAATGGACTCACCGGCGTGACATAACCCAACTCCTCGTACTGCTTCACAGCGCCACTGACCGCGATCAAGAACAACAATACCCAAGGAATTCTAACCTCTGCAAACATCTTAAGATCGACTCCACTCCAGTTCTTTCTTCCAAGTCCGAACACGGCTTTGTTGGTAAACAACCTCGGGTTCAAGCTCGCTCCCATGAAGATATCATAGATGGTATTTCCGGACATTCGGAGGGGCTCACCCCCGTAATGAAAGTTCATGGCGAGGAGATAGATGAGAGCAGTCACGACGAATCCGGAGATGATTGCCCAGGTCATGAGTGATCCGAAGTGTTCGATGAGGAGGGGAAGTCGGAACAGACCAGTGTAATGCAAGACGAAGGCGAGGACGAGAGTGGTGTAGAATGAGGCGAGAGCGTTGCAGTGGTACATCAAGGTTTTGTACTTGAGCGAGGGGACGGGAAGACCTTCCTGGTCGACACCGGGCATAACCCAGGCCAAGAGGAGTTGGATGACAACGAGTCCGCTCCAGATTTTGAATGAGAATGCGGTTGGGGCGGCGTCCTGCGAGGGGCGGCGAGATGAAGGGGTTGAAGGAGATTGATGGATGTTAAGAACACGAACACGAGTGCGAATCGGAGAAGACGTATGGAAAATGAGGGCAATGGGGAAGAAAATAAAAAAAAAAGTGGAAGGAAGAAGAGAAAACAAAGAAGCCACAAAGGAAACGCGACCAGAATTGGAAAAGAAAGAAAGAAAAAGCACGCGCAACTCACCGTCTTCACAATCTCCCACATCTTTCCTCCCCAAGCCACAACCCCATCAGGTCCCGTCAGAGCTCTTGGATGGACCATCTCCCCCTGGAAATGCGATAAACAGATGTAGAGATAGTACATGAGCAAGGGGAATCCAATCATCATGGCTGTTACACCGATGGGACCACCGAATTCCCATTCTTCATGTGAGTCGAGCTGTTGGTCGATTAGGCGGCCGTGGTCGGTAATACTGCCGGTGATAGTGTTGGCGGCCTTGCTGTCGACTTTGACCTTGCCGTTGCCGTTGCCATTGGTGGCGGCAGCAGCGGAAGCCCGTGACCGTAAGTTAGTGTTGTTGGTGGTCGTGTTCGCCATACTGGGCAAGAGTGAGAGAGAGAGAGAAAGATGAGCTCTGTTTTCTCGTCCTGGTCTTTCTGCTTGTTTCGGTAAGAAAGAGCCAGGAGACGTCGGATTTATCCTGGTCGCGTTTGAGGAGTGGATCCCCCCCCCCCCCCCCCCCCCCCATCTATCTTAGTTCAACAAGTATATAAATGGAGCACATGTCGTCCTCATCGCTGTTGTTGACCTGCTGTAGTCGGTTGCTGTTGTCCTTGATCCC
This sequence comes from Goffeauzyma gilvescens, assembly GCA_025758705.1. Classification (NCBI taxonomy): domain Eukaryota; kingdom Fungi; phylum Basidiomycota; class Tremellomycetes; order Filobasidiales; family Filobasidiaceae; genus Goffeauzyma; species Goffeauzyma gilvescens. Next base: position 7,170 of record JANGFI010001793.1, on the reverse strand, counting down.
TTCACGCGTCCCTGTGTCCCCCCTTTCCCCCCCCCCATACTTTACCCCGCATCGTACGAGAGTTCTTCTTGGTGGTTGGAATGGCAAGGGGCACAAGTGAAAAAGTCCAAACCCCCCCCCTCTTCGCTCCCAAAAAACGCCCAAAAAGAGGCAGGCGCGACCATCGGGGCCCGAACGAACGAACGAACCGTGGGGCTGGCTGGCTGGGTGTCACGACGCGTCTGGGCTCAGTCCTTTCCCAGCGGCTGGAGAGGAGAGGGAGAGGGAGAGGGAGAGGGAGATGAGGAAGCTGGAAACGCGACGACATAGACGAAACAGACAGGGAATCAGGACGGACGACAACCGGCCGGAGCTCGGGATCGTTGGGTTGCTTCGCGTTCTTGGTCGTCGTCATCATCATCAACAAACAGGCGGATAACAGTATAGGGTAGCGGTGAGAGACGGGTCGGGTCAGGTAGGTCATCAAAGGGGAAAAGGGGACTGTGAAAACTTGTTAGATTCTTCATGCTATTCAAAAGACAAAAAAGGTGACAGAGCGATAGAGGTAGAGAAGAACTCTTGTTGTTCTTGCTTTCGGCTCAACATATCCCACCGACGTCAGGCGGAATTTCATGGGGTACCTGACAGATGGATCGGAGAATGAAGTGAATTATCTGTGAATGGCCGACTGACCGACCAAACGGACGAACAACAGCTCGAAGATACCACCAGGCTAACCGGAGAATAACATACCCCGACCAAGTCATCTATATATATACGCCTGCCTCCTCTTTCCGGCCCAATCATCCACCTCCTCCATTCGGGCAAAGCGCGTCCTCATCTCCGTCTCGCTCCGAACCGAATCCAATCGATTCGATTCGAACGAATCTTCAGACAAGAAGGCGATATTCAACACCGAAGGGGAAAACATGTTTCCATAACCCCCCCCCCCCCCACCCCGCGGTTCCCCTTCTCCCCCCTTGATCACGGGAATGACATCTGACTGACCGCACATTCACCATGTTCACACCTCTCTCCAAAGGCTCCGAGCGGCGTCAGCACCAAGAATGGGAGGATCGACTGGAGTCTCCGACGTCGACTGCGAAGGCGAAAGTGAAGACGCAGCAGAGCAAGATGAAGATGCCGAGTCGACGACCTCGGATACCGAATATGGTTAGTGGAGGAAGTGCCGGAGCTGGAGAGTTGACATTGCTGCGATTCACTCCGGTCTCAACGTCTGCTTCAGCTTCAGCTTCTGCCTCGTCGTCTACTGCGGCGGTGTCAATACCAAGTCGTGGGTCCGTGTCGACTGGAACAAAAGTAGGAGAGAAGGGCTTAGCAAAAGGGTTGGCGAATGGGAATGCAGTAGGCTCGGCGACAGGGGCGGGGAAAAGCAAGATGAAAGAGAGAGAGAAGATGAGAACATACGGATCGATGACTGGAGATGGTGGCCAAAAGATGGCTAACCATCAGCCTCATGCTCATGCCCGCCACGTTGCTAGGAGTTTGATTGGCGGTGGCGGTAGCGGGATCAGTGGTTGGGCCCCTTTTCGAGGGACAAAAGACACGAAGGGAAAAGGCAAGGCAGGACGTCCGGGGGGATTGCATGAGATCGACCCGTTCTTGGATACGCATCAAGAAGAAGAAGAAGACGATCGATTCAATGTCGAGTCCGATGACGATCACCAGAATTCCGACAATAACTACGGAAATGGCAACCTTCTGAGATTGACAAGCGATGCCGATGTCGACCACAATCGAACCTATCTTCGAGTGCGTAGGATCTTGAGACGAGGGTTGACTGGTATGGAATGGACGCAAGGGCGAACACGAGTGCAGAAACAGAAGGAGAAGCAGAAGAACATTCCGGCAACGATGTCCCATCCCCTTGGCGAAGGATCGCACAAACACACACACACACATTCATTCGACGACGCCGACGCCGCCGCCGACGACGATGTTTACCAAGATCACGATATCCCTGGACGCGGTCCAGACAAAGGGATCAGGCATCTGCGTAGAAAAGGAGACGACCCAGCCCCTCGACGAATAAGAAGGGGAAGCAGTGTAAGTGGTAGTGGCAAAAATAACCGGTCCAGCTTCAGCTACGCCATCGATCACCTACACCTCATCCACGTAGACGACCCATTGGCTATTAGCCCTCCCTTTTCCTCGGATCATCGTAGATGGGCAAGGGTGGATCCTCGAATGAAGCAGAGACAAGGAGGAGGTCCGACTCTGCGACGAGGCTCTATAGGTAGTAAAGCTCGGTACTTAACGAAGAGACAGCGACTCGTGGACGATGATTGGGCGTCCGAGTCGACGATGCGATCCGGAGATGACGTAGAAGACGATGCAGACATAATCGAAAGCGAGGCCGAAGACGGATATGACATGGAAGAGGGAGAAGAAGAGGGTGAAGAAGAGGAGGACAAAGAAGAAGAATCTGGCTACGTCTTTGATGTCAGATCCGGAAGGAGGAGACAGATTCGTAGGCCTTGGTGGTACGTTTTGCTGAGGCCAAAGAAGAGTACAGTGAACTACTGGTTGGACTCTTGGTGGAGGAGACAGGCGTTGTTCATCTTAGTTCCATGCGTTATTGTGAGTGCAGTATCCTAAAGCGATGTCTCGGCCTCCACCTCTCCGTTGAATAGATAGGCAACCGAGTTCAAATTACAATACTGATGAACCACTCGGTTGACATTTGGAACAGACATGGATATGGGCGGCGATGCCATTCCCCCGCGAAGAGATCGGATCCTCGCCCAACCTGCTCAGTTTGCCTGAGCCAAGACATGTCCACTTACCCTACCAGAAGACCACGTCACATCTCAGCCCGATTCTCGATATTATCCTCCCTTTTCTCCTTGCAAATCCATCCGAAATTAACTCTCCTCTCGCCACCGCCCAGACAACAATCAACACGATTAACACCATCAACTCAAACACCGCGGAGGACCGGACTTGGTCTCCGCCACATGCTCATGCTCTCTGGCAATGGAACACTTCTTATCCGAATTGGACGTTACCCGATCATCTACCCGGTTGGGTCCCCCTCCCCAAGTGGGACGGTCAGATTCACCTAGAGAAAGGGTTCTTGTTCTTTCTGTTCTGGTATTATGGTAAGCATTCGCCTTTCTCTCTATTCTGTAGCGAAATGGCCTACTGAAGCTCCCCCCCCCCTCAATCTATCATAGGACTATACCTCGCCGTCGCGCTCATGTTCATCACCAAACTCTTTGACCTCTATCGACTTAACTGGTGGCCCTCCCGACTGGGTGGAATTGCATCATATACCTTCTTCTGGATATCCTCACTCATTTTCGGATTGGTAACCCATGCGTTTGACGTTTTCGGACTCGTGGCTAGACGAAAATCGAAAGAAGACCAAAGACCGGATGATGCGGACTGGGAGAGGAAAAGTGAGTCCCTCTTGCGTTCTACGGCTTCATTCTTGTGTTCTGCCGTACATCCGGATAGCGCTGACCACCGTTAAATATTTTAGCATTTTGGATTATCTTGACTTTTACCACAATGCTCATGCCTGCACTGGTGTGTTTTTCAAAATTGAAGAGGGATAAGAGACACATGTACAGGCACAGCTTGACGGACTTGCAAAAAGCGTGAGTTCTCGAAGTTCTCTGGATATCCTTTCCTGGTCTCTTACAAATGAACTGCTGGCCGTTGGGACACATAGCTTTTTTGAAGGTGCTCTGTTTACTTCGGTCATCCCATCTTCATGGCTGCGGTTTTTGTGGTTTATGACTGTGTTGGGAATCGCCTCCTTCTCCTTGATCGCTGGACAAGGTACGCATTTCTTGGCTGTGACTTCATTCAGTCCCAAATCACTTATCGCTGATATGATTGCGATCTCCCCGTCTCCTCTTTCTGTGATAGCATTTGCAAGTCTGTATCTTCAAACCCTTCCTCATACCTCGCTGGACGCTGCCGCGTGGGTTTATACCTGGGTCGGCACCGTTACGCTTCTCAACCAACTCTCGGTATGGATCATCGGATCCAAAATCCGCTCCAGAGCGCTACTCTTCCTCTACAAGTATTTCTTTCAAGTTGTCTTGTTCACATTCTACCGAAACCTATTCGCGCGCCTTCGATCACCGCAACAATTCGCCGTCGTTCAACTGCTATCCTCCGTCGTTGTTATCGTGGTATTTCCCTTGCAAGTCACTCGACTATGGCATCGGATGCTCCAGATCTTCCTCGGATACGAGAAATCTTACGAGGAGTACCTACATTCTCAGAGTATCACCTTCTACGTCCGCGGTCTCGCCCAAAACGTAACTGCATTATCTTTTCTTGGCTGGCTTTGCATATTGCATTTCGGGCCCAACTCCCAGCGATACCCATTCTTTCGATTCAGCTACTCGGGAGACCCATATACCTTCCAATTGACCTTTCTCGCCACTCTCGCTGTATGGACCTTAGAGACGATCAGCTCCTACTTTGCTCGCAAGATCATGACTCGCATCGCCGGCGTCGACTGCGTCGAGGTCGGTATCGATGAAGTCCGTCAGTATCCTGAGCTCTCGGTGGCCTGCGGCTGGGCCAGCATTCACATTCTCAGCAACATCTTGCTTTTCCTTATTAACTTAGATTTTGAATAGATACCTTTTCCAATATTAGTTGTACAATTGCGTCCTACGACCCATTCACGACTTTGATGACCGCGCATGCTCACAAGTACGATATTTTATGTGAGATATGACATACCTCGGCCAGTTTATAGGAGATATTCTGCGGATGTAATGTTCAAGTCATCGGAAAAAAATGCATCGCTTGTCACAATAACGCTAGAATTGGAGGAAATATATGGTGGGGAAGTACCGAAGGGGGGTTACGGAGCTGACATGAATCAGAGAAGATATTGTTACGACATTTGAGAGGTAGAAGAACATTGTGATTTTGAAGTTTGCGGCCGCCTGAAGAGATCGAACAGGGCGTGCATAGCCTGAGAGGATATGCAACTCAGTCGAAGTTGAAAAAGAGAATCGGTGAAGGTGGCCCAAGGGGGGAAGGGGGCGCCTTTACTTCGATTAGTAAATAGGGCCGTGATTCGCCTTTGTTCAGGCCGAAAGAAGAAGGGTTCGCCCGTTTAAGAGCTGAGATGTCGCCGCTGCTTGAAGCAGAAGACTAGCTGAACTGGTATCGGGTGCCACACTCTGATCTCCCAACCTGTTGACTTCCCTCCGGGAAGACTTTTCTTTCGGTTCTGCTTTCCCGTTATTCGATGTCCCGTCCTTTCTTGGTCGACCCCTGTGAGGCTTCGTCACGCTTCCATCCGGATTGATGATGTATTTCTTTGCCGCTCGCGATTTGAACTTTCTCTTCTTTTTCGTGACGATTCCAGCGACGGCTTCGGCTGCCAACCTTGCGACGGTCGAGTTGTTTAAGCGTCCCTTGGGTCTGCCTCGTCTTGCGGGAACTGCGGCGGGTGCTTGAGATGCTTTTGAGGCCCGAGGAGCCCTTGACTTCCTGGGAGCCTTTGTGGTCAATAATTTGGTGGTGGTGGCGGCTGCGTCGACAGGGGTGGTATTGGTGGTTGGCACAGAAGGAATCGTAGGAATTGTAGAAATAATAGGAATACTTGGGATAGTAGGATTGGTAGGAATGATAGAAACATTAGAAACGATTGTGGTAGTGGCAGGTGTTGAAATGGCGGGATCGATGAGTATGTTGTTGTCCACTTTCATTGCCTTCTTCGATCTCCTAGACCGTACAGCAGGAGCTTTCGGGACCTTCGGTTTCTGGTTCTTATTTTTACTTCCCTTCGGTCTCCCCCGTTTCTCTCTTTTCGCCTCCTTTTCCCCAGACTGGCTAGTCTCTTTTTCGAGCTGGGCTTTGTCTTCGACCGTCTTATTCTTGGACCCTTTCGGTCGTCCTCGTCGGCGGGGAGCACTTGAGTCGATGGGCGGAGGCGTAGGTTCCACGACGGGGACGGCGGGCTTCAGTTTTGGTGGACGTCCTCGAGGCCTCTTAACGGGTGCGGCCGGCCCACTAGACGAGGCGGCTCCTCCAATGTTTGTGTTTACGTTTACGGATGTCTCCTCAGCAGGAGCCAAAGATGGTTGTATGTGTCCGTTCTGTTGAGGAATTTGAAAGCCTACTTGGACAATCCCTTGTTGATAATTCCCCTCACCTCGAGCCCTCTTCGCAGTGTTGTTGTTCTCTTCGATGTGAGTTGTCACCATCGAGCCCGGGATATCTTTATATGGATTCCTGGCGTTGGACGGCATCATAGCCGTCTCCACCGGCGCACCGTCGTCGATTTGATGGTGTTTCCGTTTTTCGCCGTGCAACTGTGATTGTAAATGTGACTGCTGTGGAGGATGCACGTTGATGTCGGACATGGGTGGCGGGATCTGCATTTGTACCGACATTGGCATGGGCATTTGCATTTGCATCGACGTCGGCATGTGCATGTGCATCGGCATCGGCATTTGCATCGGCATATGCAGCTGCATCGGCATCGGCATCGACATCGGCATCGGAACTTGATAGTGGTTTTGGTACGGATTCTGATTTTGATTCTGATTGTGGTTCTGATTCTGATCCTGGTTTTGATACAGGTTTTGGCCTTGGCTGTGCTGCGAGCCATAGACCTCGGAAGATGACTTGTTGTATGTTTCCAAGCTCGCTCCCGTCATTCCCGAATCGCTCTGAAGATGTCGCGGCCCCGCTAAAGTCGGTCCCGACAGCCCTCCATTGTCGTATTCGCCTCGATGTCCATTCTCCATCCCCCTCAACGATGAGCCTGATCCTGCTCGGCCCGGGTCGAACATCTGAAGCCTTCCGAGAATGCTGAAAACAGCTAAAGATATCGCTAGTGGGTGTTTATCGAGTCTCTGAGAGGCGACAAGTAGGAGCGTGATCGAACGTTTCCAAATGTAATTACAGGGCGGGTTAAAATGAATTGAGGATTTCGGGTCTTCAATATTACATATATATTCCCATATTTGGGGCTTCTTTAAGTATGTGATATGATCAAGCTGATGGAGCGGTTGTTAAAGGATCGGGTGCAATAGTGCTCTGTTGACGGTGTCGATGATGACGACCACGAGAAGCTGGAACGATGTCTACCGGCATCATCCTGCCTGTCTTCTGGGTGATCGTCGGCGTCGCGCTTCTCCCTTCCCCCGCCTACCCTCCGGCTAGCCCTCGGTCGCCCACCCCTTC
>JANGFI010001792.1:15952-31887 GCA_025758705.1 Goffeauzyma gilvescens | reverse complement strand
CCCCCGGTGTGTCTCTTCCATAAGATAGCATCCATTTCGGCCCAATCAAGACCCTATGACTAGCGCAGGGTCAGGGGGGTTGAGGCGGGGAGACACTCACTGTACATTACATTACATTACGTCTCCACCTCGCATGCATTCGCCCCGGTTTGGTCGGGTCTCGCTTGCAACCCACTACATCGCGTTACAGTGCGTGCGGTTAAGAACGCCTGGGATGTCGTCGGTAGGAAAGTAAGTAAGAGTAAATGACGTGTCAAAAAGGTTATTTGAAGAATCCGGCGTTACAGGACGAGCTGGAACGACTAAAAATAAACACATACTGGAAAGGCGCCGGGTGACAACCTACCACGTGTGTTTTGGCTTGCAAGACACTCCCATTCTATTGGGCTGATCCGCATTAGCGAAGCGAAACGGAAGATCACGATGTCGTTCTAAGCGGCTCATCGTCGTCTTCTACCGTTCTCGTACTAGTTTCGAGGATTTGCGCCAGCCCTTGCAGAAAATCTGTCGTTGTCTGAGCGGCATTTAGGACTTCGTTTCTGCCATCTCAAAACCATGCATTCGCCTACGCGCTGATATTTAATAACAATATGACCGTGCCATAGAAAGCTACCATCCGTCCGGCCAAATCCTATCGAAGTGCGGAAGACCATCAAATTATCAGCATGAAGTATAGCAAGGTGAGGTCGGAGATATGGTTCATCCCTCGCAGCATAAAAAACTGATTATCCGCTTTCTTGCCTTAGGAATACGAGTCGATCCTCAAGGACCCATCGTTCCCAGCGGAATGGAAGGAGTCCGCAATCGAGTATCGACAGGTAACTATCAAGAGCAAATAGATGTCTTGAAATCCGGCCCTGCCTATGTCCGCTAATCTCATCTCCTTTCCAGCTCAAGAAATTGATCAAGAATGTCGTCAAGGAACTCGAGGGCATGGGCCTCAATCCTCAAGTTCTGAATCGAATCTTGAAACCTGAAGATGATCGCTCTAGTCTTCCATATACCTCATCTAACTCGACCGTGGGGAAAGCAGACGGCAGTAGTGATAATACACCCTCGGATGCAGACGATGACGATGACGGAGACGAGGAGGAAGAGGAGCTCGAGATTCAGTTCGAGGAGGCAGAACGGGCTCGGCAAGAGGGCTTAAGTTCATTTGGGGAGGAAATTACTCGAGTAGAAGTGGGCGATCCCAACAACTTCCATGTCCGACTTAGGCGGGGGTCCTCGTTTGGGATCGAGGCTGAATCGGCAGGACAATCTTCCGGGAGGCCTATTCTCACTCCTGATGTCGCTAGACTGCATCGTATGCAGACAGTCGCGCCTTCAGATGTTCACGCAGAATACGCATTCAGCGGAACCGGTGATCGCCCAACTCCACAGATCAGACTTTTGCTCAGCAATTCCCCTCGGTCTGGTTCGCCAATGCAGTCATCGGAGTCAGAAGGAGCGCGGGGTCGAAGCCGCCCATCGTCGCAAAACAAGCAGCGGAAATTACATCCTGTCTCATCAGGTCATTCCCGTTCCATGTCCCCGCCTGCCTCTGACCTGGAGGTTGATGCGATCACCCCGGATTCAGATGACGAAGCCGATGAAGCAACTCCGAGATTGAGCGCCAAGCAAGACGGGGCAACACTCATCCCTACCTCTCCCACATTAGAACATGTCAAATCGGCGGCTAGCCCCATTTTCGCAATATCGTCGAGCGCTCAGCTGCCAGGTATGGAGTCGATCTTGCACGACATGGACGAACTCGAATTGGAAGGATCCGCTATCGAGGAGCTGGAAGTCGCATCCATTGTTGAACTCGACCCCATACCTACCATTTTGACCCCTGATCAAGATCCGATGGCCCATCGAGAGATCATCGTCTCCCTGCCGTCTGATGTTGCCTTCTTTGAGCTCCTCACACATGCGCTGAACTCGCTCTCCGCTCTCCATACATCCCAACAGGCCATGTTCAATACCGCCGTCCAACGACTCTGTTCGCTAATCTCACAATCGATAACACCCACAAGCAGTAAAATGAGCGTGTTCAAGAATATACCTGTGCCTCAGGTTGGCAAGGGCAAGCAAAAAGCGGACATGTTGCATGACATCCCTTCGCCTTCATCTTACTCAAAATCCGACCTGTACGCTTGGCGACAGATCTTCACGCTCTGGATAGAAGCCCAGATCTTCGAGTCGACAGCCGAACGGGATCGAGGGGAGAGACCAGTCGAGCAAGCCGAAAAGAGACTAAAAGCGTTCGCTACCGAAGTAGTCAAACGAGGCTTAGGAGATCGACGAACTTTAAGGCGAAAAGAATCTCGAGAGGCTTGGGATGATTTCCTCCGTCTGAACGTGCTCTTACTCGATCTCAAACGGTTCCAATTGGCCAATATCAATGCCGCTCGCAAAATCCTCAAAAAACACGATAAAAGGACAGCCCTGACTGCATCTGTTGGCTTCCCCCAATTCGTTCAAACTTCTTTGGACGTACGTATGGACTCAAACGGGAATGTCAAGACCTGGGGGTTTTACAATACCTCGCTACCTCACGTGCTACTCGCCAGCCTTACCGAGACTCTCTTGCCGATCTTGCCGAGTTTGGACGACTACACGTGTCTCATCTGTATGTCGATTGCTTTCAAGCCGATTCGGTTGCAATGTCGACACATGTTCTGCGTACGGTGTCTCGCCAAGATGCAGAAGAGCGGGAAGGCTTTCTGCCCATTGTGTCGGGCCCCTAATGTGTTACAGGCTGACAAGACGCATTTAGACGTGGATATGATGGAGTGAGTAATTGACGAAAAGAAGGGAGGCTTTTTCTTTGCGTGTTGCTCTGGATCTGCCGAAGCACAGACCGTTTGCCCTTTGCTTACTCTTTTTCCCGTTTCTGATTGCCTTTCCAACCAACAGTTACATGAGACAATGGTTCCCCGTCGAGGTCAAGATTAAACAAAGAGAAAACGAGATCGACCTCCACAAGACGCAAATGCACGAGTTGGGAATAGATACATCGTGTTCACTGCAATAGATGCGTTTATCACGTTGACACAGATGCAGGGCGAGACTGCATCCAATTTTCCTTTACAAATATCATATAGCTTAGGATGTTTGCATTGTATACCCAAAGGAGGATTGGGAAGGATGGTCTAGGAAGTTGTTCTGTCTTACGTTGTCACTGTACCGAAGTTTAAAGGAATCCCTTGTGGATAGTTTTTTTGTACCAGGTTGTTTGTTTATAATATGCCCCCCTCACCTTCATTTCATTTCATCTAGCCTGCCCGCCCGCCCCCCCCCCCCCGCGCGGCAAGGGGATGTATGATAATTGACTTGCGGAATTAACCTCGCACCGCGGACGCGTCAACGGCAGTCCCCCACGCCGATGAAATCGCGTGCGACCCCAATAGATCATCAACGAACACACTCCACTTGACGATGAGACTCAGGTCTCGGTGCCGGGGCACTGGACGATGGGAAGCGAACAATCAAACCAAAGGTAGGTCGGTCTCGGGAGGAGGTTCACCTTAAACAAGACTATATTTTGTCATTCACCATTCGCCATCGGTCCTCCGTGCCAGTTGTTGTTATATTCACACTCATCGGTGATTCATCAGTTCCCGACCATACTTCATTCTCAGTTGAGAATAATGACGTTACCACGCGTGGCGACATAAACAGTTTCAAAACAAAGATCGAACATCAACAAATCCCCTGTATCACCACCACCGTTTCTCTCGTCTTGGACTACTTGTACCCTGCCTGCTGTATCCCATTCTTTCAAATCTCAACAATGTCAACTTCAATCTCCTCTCCTTCCCGACCATCCCATTCAAAAGGAAGCCTGTCAGCCTCCACCAGAGCCCCAATCACACCGAGAGCCTCTCTTGCACCTCACCACAATCTCGACCTTCATCGGGCGACTACGACCATCGCTTCTCCCACCTCAATGTCTCGACAAGTAAGCACGGATAAAGTGATTCGGAGAGCTCAGTTGGTTGACGTGATCGTTGAGAAGGGGATGGATGGAAACATAGGCGAAGAGACATCGAACTTGATATCACTTCTTGGTCGACCGATTCGACCGACCTCCCTTCTAAAACAAACTTCCAATAAATCCCACTCCCGATCCCAATCCATATATTCGCAAACCAATCCTCGACCATCCAAACCGGACAGAGCCAAGCTTTCCAACCTGATACGCGAACTGGTGGACACGGAGCAACGTTACCTGAAGCGTGTGACGACCCTCAAGACCGAATATGCAGACCCGCTAAGAAAATTCGCAAGAAGTCCCGAGACGTTGATCATTCCGCTGTATGATGCCAAGGTCATGTTTGCCAACATCGACGCGTTGGTCGTCGCGGCCGACGTCTTCGCAAAGGACCTGCAGAAAGTGGACACCACAGGCCGAGTGCCTAATCGAGGGATCGGAGACGTCTGTCTGAAGCACATGAAGGAAGCAAACACATTTGATTGTTATCGAACATATTACGACAAGCAAGATGAATCGCGAAGAAGCTTCAATAGCATGCTCAAAAGGCAACAGTTTGAACATTTTACCGAGTCAGTCAAGTACTCCACCACGGGGATTGGTAACATTGGTATTCGGGAATTGCTGGCGGAGCCAATTCAGAGGATTCCGAGATACACTCTTTTATGGCAGAACATGGTCGACTGCATGCCTCTTCAAGATCCGCAGCGTCCCAAGCTGGAAGAAGCGATTGCTCTAGCCTCCAAGATCGCCCTTTGCGAAACAGACGAACAGACCCAAAAGGCCACATTAATGCACTGCCTCGAACGAACAATCGATGGACTTCCGGCTAACTTAATCTCTCACAACAGAGACCTAATTGACTGTATCGACGTGGACGATGTTACGATCACAAGCGATTGGGCAAGACCAAACGTCATGGCGGCCTCCAGCAGCAACCACTCGGTCTCTTCCGGTGGCAGCCATGGCTTTAGTCAAGCGTCACCTTCGTCGGCAAACAACCACGCGTCACCTACACTCCACTGCACGCTCTTCTTATTCGATGACAAGTTGGTAATCGTCAAGCGTCAGAGTTCGTCAATCAGCGGTCGAAAAGTGACAGGATGCGAAGACATTCACAAGCTGCTCGAAACCGGTGGAGGCCTTGCTGCGGTCTTGCAGAATGGAATGAAGAAAGACAAGCTTAGTTTCAAGGGAATGGTCGATCTTAGCGATGTGATTGCAGTCGACGTCGGGCAATCGGATCTCCACCTATTCTTCGAGAGGCCCCCCTTAGACCAAACCGATCGATGGTCTGGTCGACCCCTTCGGCAGTACACCGCTGTGCACCCTCCCAGTCCTATCAACTTGGACCTCACCAACTGTGCCAAGGACAAAATCCGTTTCCTCACAAACCTGTGGAATGCCCAGGCACTGGTTCGATCGAAACGCCATCATAAGATTCCACCGGCGATGTTGCCCAGAGCTCTCGCACTTGGAGAGTCCGTTTCAGCGCAGGGGAGTGAGAAGGGAAGCACGACAAGCGTCAACGTCTTTTGGAATGAATGGCAAAAAGAGGTATGGCTGCAAGATTCAAAGAAGGGGAAGGTTCTCGTTCACCTCGATGAGGAAGGAGTGTCTTCACCCTTGGAATTTGGGAACGACGGACCGATTGTCATCATCCGGTTACAGCCGATGGCTGGCGGTCTTTGCAAACTTCACGCTTCTTCCCGCGACCCTGATGAGGTCTCGAAAGACACGGAAATCCTTCGAACTGATGAGGTGATATCTCGGATCGTTCAGGTTATTCACACCTACGGCGTCTTCCGCTTCAAAACAACAAGCGCTTCTTGCCCTAACACACCGACCTACTCTCACAAGCTCCGGCCATCTGTACTCAATCTGGAATCAATATCCAAGAACTTGTTTGGTTACTCCAGTACGTCCTCACGAGGAGATTCTTCCACCACCACCAGCCGCCGATCTCGTTCCGTTGCATCTCGATCTTCTACTATGGATACCCACCGCGACTCAACGATCTCTTCTCGGTCCACGGCTCTGTCCTCAGTCGATGTAGATGTGGTCGACGCCATGACGAGTCCCAGAAAGCGACCACCATCTTTTATCACCGCGCCTCCGCTTGAAGCGGTTGAGACCAGGTCTGATTCTGGGCATCGTCGCAACTTCAGCGAGGCCAGGCTCAATGAGCAGCTTGACATTGCTCGACAGAATTCGGCAACTATGGCGACACTTGCGGTCAGCTCCCAGAGAGTTCAAAAAATGGCGGAAAAGGAGCAACAAAAGCTCTCCCGCTGGGAACCGTCGCCGCCATCTGGACCACTAAAAGTCGTGAACAGAACACCGTCACCCGAGCAAAGTCCTGTACCGCAACCCAAGAGCCTTCCTCTCAGCCCAGTAGAACCGCTGACTCTCGGCAGACGCAAGTCAGTTATTTCTCTTTCGCCAAGCAAATCTCAGACCCCTATCTCAATAAATCCTGAGATCTGCCCGAAGTCTCCACAACGTCCGACGACACTCGAACACGTTTCTCCGCAGCCTGTTGGGTCTTCTCACACCACTGTCCGTGTAATGGACGGCATTGGTCGCCGAGTCACAGACGGCCGTTCGACCGAGCCGTTGAGAAACGAAAAGGAGAATGTTTCCATCCGAAATGTCTCGGGCGGACACAAACGGGCCCGCTCAACGGAAGAGCTGCAGCCACGCAAAAAGTCATATGAGGAGACGATTGCAGTATCCAGAAACTACGAGGACGCTCTGGTACATTCGAAGGTCTACTCGCCAACGGCGAAAAAAATTGAAGAGACTTTGAGTGGATTGGGGTGGCCTTCAAGTCGTCCCGGAGCTGCTTCACCTCGGGTGAGCTCCGGAATGACGACGGCGTCTTCGGCTACGGTTCGTCCCGAACGGCAGTCAATAATTACAACGTCGAGCTCAAATAGTGACCTGCGCGAACTTGTAAGCAAAGTCGACCTGGTCATTCTTACTTTCTCTCACTAACATACATCTATCCCTCCAGCTTGATGTCAGCATACGGACCGTAAGAACCATGAAGAAAGAGTTGAACGATATCAGCGATAAGATGGCAAGAGCGGCGGTGCAGGGAGAGCAACGTCAGCGACTGAAGACCGACTATTCCAGCTCAAGCCTCTGTCGCTCTCCCCAGAGTCGAGGGCTTTCTCGTCGAGCAGACTTCGTTACAGGTTCAATGGCGTCACTCCTTAGCTCGACGACAAGCATTCAAGAATCTGACCCGTCCTTCACGGAAGATTGGCAGAGGAACCTTTCACAAATGCTGAACCAGCTGCAGAATGATTTGGAGAAGGCTGTGCGGGCAGAAGTCACTCTGGCGAGGCAAAGCCCCTCTTCAGCAGAGGGCAGTAAAGTAAGAGATCCCTTCCCTTTTTCGCGAAATAACGATATAGGAGTCGCTGATCATATTCGCATTCTAGGCGGCTGCGCAAAGAGTTCTTCTTGAAAATCGACTCAGCCGGGCACACGAACGGATCGAGCTCGGCAAGAAGCAGCTGGCCGACGTCAGGAACGAGCTCGAGACCGTGTATGAGGCTTTCAATGTCGAACTAGACGGACTCTTCAATGACGCGGTGCTGCCCCAAGAAGAAGCGTTTCAAGCTCTCCGAAAAGATCTACAAACGGCCAAAGCTGAACGCAATGACCTCAAGCTGCAGAATATGCAACTTCAACGTGAATTGGAAGAATCTCGCTTGAAGCAAGAAGAATGGGCGCGCTTGTACAAATCGCAAGGAATCCGGAAACTTTAGCCCTCTCAGCGTTGTCTCTATTAGTAATTTGCTTTTTATTTGCTCTGCACGCAGACGCCTTTATAACACCACCTTAACGAATGCCCCATGGACTATATATACATTGTAATACTAGACTTGAATGCTATAAGCGCATGGTCATACTAGGGTCAGATTATCGGTGTGAGGATAGCATCGCGGAAAACTCCGTCATTACGCTTGCGGACCTGAATCCGGGCGTTTGTGCCTTTCCTTGTTGCGATCCACTGGGAAAGGCGAAGGATGGCTAACGCGTGGCCTTTCCCAGTGGTCAACGAGTAGTTTCCAGACAAGCAAAATCCTACGAGGTTTGCTTTTTCGCCCTCTTTGACAAGATAGACCTCGGCCATATCCTTTGGCGAGCCCCGGTCCGGCATTTCAACGTCAGCGATGATGCAGGCTGTTTCGTACAGCTTGCCTGTTTTATCTGCGTCCAGCGGCGGTAGATGATTTTGCACTCGGTAGGTCGCGATCGCCCGGACGAATGTTCTTGCCGGATCGATAGACTGGGCGATAGGTATGAGTGTCGACAGAGCTCCTAAAAATCCGGTTGCCAACCAAGGGTCCTGATCATCGGATTCGGGAAGTATTGATTTCATATCAGGGAGCCATGGGTATTGGACGCCCAACTTGATGAAATTCGGTCTCTTTGCAGGTGGTTTACGCGCCCATCGCAAATGGTCCCTGTCAGCTCGGTCTTTCCAGTATTGCTGACCGGCTGAGGCAAGTGGGTAGTGAATCGGGAAGGCCGGCGAAGAGGATTCCAGGCTTTGAGTGTTCCGTTCCTTGATGCCGCCGACGAGAGATCCAGTATACACAAGTGACTGCCAAAAGGGCATGCCCCAGCCCGCAGGAGTATAGAAGGTGAAACCATCGAAGGCGTGACGGTGTTCGCTCGTGCCGACGGTCCTTCTGATGATCATGATTGGGATTTTATCGTCCTGAGGTGTCGGGTGAAGCTTGACTCCTGGAACGCCGTTTTTGTTCCGGCGCCGGTCGAGATCAGATTTCTTGAATCTAGGAACAAACAGGGATTCCCTCTTTTCCGCCGCCCAGAGATCAGACGCAGCCAGCGCGGAGCTCGGCGCAAGATCGCGCATCGTGCTGGCCTGGTCTCCCGTCTTCACCTTGTCTGCTGTGGTTTTCAGGTTCTCTGGTGGGAAGCTGAGGAAAAAGGTCTCAAATCAGGTCCAAAATTGATATTCAAAGATTGCGACATGGAAACCTGAACTTACCTCAATCTTGGATCCTCGGCGATCAAGCCAACCACCATGTTCGATGGTACCGCCTGGACCGGTGGCAGAGTGTGGAGCGCCTCCCAAAATCTTCGCTTCTCGGGCGCTTGACCTTTTGCTAGCTTGATGATGCCCCTCAGCACTTTGGTCGCCTTGGGTCCCATCAATTCAAAAGCATTGACGTCGCCCCGTAGATCGGCAAGTTGAATTGGGATCTCGAGCTCGTTGTTGCCCTGCGCGACATCGCCGTCCACCATTATGACGTCGTCCTCTTGATCTCCTTTCGTCTTGTTCTTGACACTCACGATATCTGTAATCGAATTGTGAAGGGCTTGATGGACGTCCTCGAACATTTCCGGGTGGACTCGGATCCAAAGATGGCGTCTTTCCCCTGACAGTTCATCCTCATCGTCGTTTCTCTTGCGCTTTTCTTTCTGGCCATTGCTTGCCAAAGCATCTGAAAGGTTGGATGGGCGCCAGATGACTTCTCCTGGACCAAGGAGACCCATCGGCCATTCTTGATACCGGTAGAATAGGACCTCTGCCATCCTACCTCCAGACTCGTACTTGCTACCAATCCATGGGCTGCCACCGCCAATGACACCGATCAAGACCTTGACGAGATCGTCCCGGCTCCCTGAAAGTTCCATGATACTGTAGTAGCTTGCGTCGTGTATGATACAGCTCCGCCGAGCAGCTCGATACGCGGGTCGATGGGACTTAAGTGTTGGCGTCAGACCCAGTCGATATCCATAGAGGGTCTCCATCTTCATACGTTTCGCTTGCCATACGTGTGTCTCCAACCATATCTTGTCCCGTTGTCTTCTTCTCCATCGCTCGGTCACACTCACTCCACTGATCCCTCCACGAGCTCGGAGCTTTGCTCTTTTTCTCTGTATCTTCGTCGTTTGGTCTTTCGAATCGATCTCCGCTGTCGCCTTGGACCGTAATCTCTTAGGCACTCGTCTCGGATTATGTGAGGCGGCACGTCGTCGGAGATGCCGTGGTAGTGATTGGAATGCTCGGGTGGTACTTGCTGCTGCTGCCGATCTCATTGACGTCTGAATGGCCTGTATTTCGAACGCTCGTGAGTTGACGAATTTCTCAACGTCGATGGCTCCAGGGAGAGGACGGGTAGTGGAAAGGATATTTCCGCTCCCTTGGCCGATGGCCCGTTCTTTGCCCTTGCGACTCCATTTTGGCTGGTCATTGGAGCCCTTCACTGATCCTGGGGGATTTGCGCGTGCTTTCTTCTGTGCCTGGTTTGCAGTGGAAGGTGTCAAGGTGGAAGTAGATGACGAGGATTGGGTTGCAATCGTTCGAGATGAGCGTAGCCGCTGCCGACGCGCTGCTGCTTTGTCGGACATCTTGCAAGTCGATGCTGTGGCTTTAAGCGCAAGTGGGGTCCCTGGAAAAGACAGCTAGCTCTTGACAAAGACAACGAAATGCTAAGGATGCTAGACTCGGTCCATCTAATAAGCATCAAATAACGCGAGCTGGAATGTCCTGTATATACTCACGGTGCTGCATGGAATTCCATCATTTACTATTTAACCTATGGATGGTCTGTTGTCCTGCCCGACTTTTGGGGGGGGTGTCAGATGTGTTTGTTCTTTCACGTGATATGTATGGGGGGTTGGAAACAAGGGCATGCAGAAAATAGCCGACCAAATATATTCAAATTAAATGCCACTAACAAGGGCCCCCAGTGCCAAGGCTTAGGATTGAGTGGATCATCGCGCTCAAGTTTCATTTTCAATTGACGGTGTTGCTGTATTGGGAAGCAACTTCGAGACGTCGACCAGTGATGTAAACCAGTAAGATCAAAGTGCAGCACTATCTGAGCTATATATCATCCCAATTGAAGTGAACCTCGGCAGTTGGAGCAAGGGGGCGACGAAGCACTCGGTACCAGCGCGTAGTCGGAATGCTTTCGAGTCCTTTGTCGAGGGATTGGCGTAATTGATTGGGCACTCATACAATAGGAGATGTGATTTCCTTTGACGAAAATCAAAAAGAGCACGAAACCATGACAAAGGAACATTTTTCAGGCAAGGGGGTGTGACGCTAAGTGGAAGGGTCATGTGAGAAGCAAAGTCCTTGCGCGGATCCTCCTCTTTAACCGTGTTTCGTCCGATATGTACTTAGATCCACACACTGACTGGTTGCCCGCAAGCATTCTTTGGTGAATGACTAGTCTACAATCTAACGATACATTTACCACTGCACGCAAAGTAAGAGGTTCCAAGTCTCACGTATTGGTTCTATACGACGCAAACGGTACCTTAATAAAGCCGGTGAAGAACCCCAACACACTCCAATAGATGATGTCCAAAATGGCCCCCAAACCATTACCCCTGCTCCGGGTGCGAACTTCACCTTCCATACCCCCACAGGACCTCACTCCCGGCTCTGCACATACTACTACGTCCTTCCGGTCTGCCCTTTCTTTCAAATCCGGTCCCCATACTCCTCCACCCATACTTCCTCTAAATTCGCAAACAGAATGGCATGGCTTCGGAACTGCTCAGACTAGCCAACAAGCAAATTTCCCGATGGCGGCCCACTCCGTCCCCACTCCCCTCTCTGTTGGAGATCCTCCGCCCAGCTTACAATCTTCTCAGGCGCACCTAGCTCCTAAAGCGTTAACCTTAGAACCAGGACCCTACAAGGTGCGTGACCCAGGCAATGACATTGAGGTTCTGACCTCGCCTCTCATTCGTCTCGAGAGCGAAGGTGGTAGATTTTCACATAAGCAGCGAACCGCATCCGATGGCGAAGGAAGCGTTGCACCTGAGGACAGTGTTTCGAATATTGGGGCACACACCAATCAAACCCCTGCATCTGGACGACACGGGTTCCCAGAAGAAGCAATAGCTGGCACACAATATCAAGGGCTCCAGAACGGACTTGACTCCTCTCGACCGGCGTTTGTAGAATATCCTCCTGTTTCCATCAAGCACGGTCGACCAGCTAGCACAGCTGCAGGGATCAGCTATATCGACGAATCTGGAGTATAATATTCCTCGCCGAACACAAGACCAGCAAGCTCACACCTCGTGAATAACCTGGACGCAGACAAAAGAGTGACCCAGGAGGAGGAATTGAAATTGATCAATACGTCGAATAATGGTGGAAAATATGAAAATGGGAGGAATGGTATGTCTGGGGGCCATCTCTTACTCTTAGATATTTGGCGGTCTTGAACGAGGTAGAAAAGGTGATACTGATATTGCTAATCGCTAGATCGCGATGCTTTCTCCCCTGAGTCCAAGATGACGGGGTGGAAGCGACACCTCCCCTTCCTCATTGAGTACAGTACTGAATACCCAGTGGAGGAGCAGATTGAGAATAAAAGAGGAGGTAGTTCAAATATCCGATGGCCCGTGGTGACCTGGACGCTGACGTTAGTGATGACTGCGGTCATGATTTGGGAACTAATCTCGAACTACCAGTGAGTCGGCTATTGCGCTATCGATAATCGAATGGGAAGCTGATTCAGTGCGGAAGTTACAGATCTCAAGGCAGCCCGATCTCAATCAAGCCGGTATTCAATTACATGGTAAGTGGCTCGCTCTACTCCGCTTCGAACATGGCAAATAACTTACCACTGATTTCTCTTAGATCGGTCCGTCGCCGACGGTTCTCATCAACGATGGAGCTCGGTTTGCTCCCTGCATGAGATACGTCCCGGAACTGGTAGGTTTTTCTCTGTTTGTTTTACACATATCACGGATCAGTTGCTAACTGTGCGTGCCCGATCGTCTTCAGCCAACATCTTTCTCTCTCGCATGTCTTAACGATACATCTAAGTAAGTAGAGCCATCAATCCTTCTGGTTCTCCGAGATTGAATCTTCTTTACTCTGTAGTGCACCAACATGGGATTGCACTTTGGGTGACATCTGCGGATTTGGAGGCATAGCCAATAATGAGACCCCAGATCGTGAGTCAAGCCGCTTCAGTGCTATCAACAGATAAAGTCACGCTGACCTAACATCCACTGACCGCTTAGAATGGTTCCGTTTCATCCTGCCGATATTCCTACACGTCGGAATCATTCACTTGCTGCTGAACATGGCGGGCCAATTATTGGTGGCGAGCCGAGTCGAACGGGAGATAGGCGAGTAAGCGCCTTTCAGTGAAGCGCACGAAGAACGTTCCATACTGACCAGTGACAAGGTGTGGTAGGTTCATTTGCGTTCACTTTAATTTACTTCGCAAGCGGGATTTACGGGTTTGTGTGAGTAACGCTCATCTGAACGTGTCCTTTGTTTCCTGGACTGACCCTCCGATGGCGGGATCCCAGGCTCGGTGGCAGCTTCGGAAGGACCGGCATACCGAGTGCTGGCTGTTCCGGATCGCTCTTTGGAGTTACAGCGTGCATGGTCGTTGATCTCGCTTTGCACTGGAAATACGAAAATCGACCGGTTCTCAAGGCTCTCCTTTTACTTGTCGATGTCTTGGTCTCGTTCGCAATTGGCTTCATACCGAATGCTGTGGATAATTTTGCTCATATCGGAGGTTTCGTCATGGGTTTGCTTTGGGGGATATTGCTGTATCCTGCTATTATGTGAGTCCTGTCGACAAGATGAAGCGAGAGCCAAAGTCCAAACCACCACCTTTATTAACAGCACGAGCAAGCGCAAGCGCAACATTCTCTGGGTACTGAGGGTCGTGGCCGCGGTTCTAATTTTGATAGCATTTGTGCTGACGATCAAGAATTTTTGTAAGCGCCCACCTTGATTTGTTGAAAATCCTGCAAAGTAAATATTCCTTATGCAATAGATACGGAAGATCCGAACTCAGCTTGCAAGTGGTGTAGATACCTGTCTTGTATTCCGACAAGATCCAACAATCGATGCCAGGGGACAGTAAGTGATTTTGGTCAATCGCGACTGAGTGTGTCGGTGCTGATTCATCTGCGTATAATTGTAGGGACTTGTCCCGGCATCGACAACAAATTAGAATTTGGTGACAGACGTGCCAAACAATACATGTTTCATGAATTTGATATCAGAAATACTCATTACCTAGCTTTTGCAGCGGTGGAGCATTCCCGAACAATATACCCTTAGGCGGCTATAGCAAACGGGGAAGTACCCATCTGCGACTGCTCCCGAGTGGTCGCCTGCTCTTCCATCCTAAGCTTCTCTTCAACTGCCATCTTGCTCTGCTCCTTGATTCGATCAGGAATAACCCTTGCCCTCGCATGAGTAGGGACGAATTTGAAACCGCCCTTCGTGGGGTCTGCTCCGAGCGCTTTGATCGTCTTAAGTTCAACCAAACTGTATTCTGAGGGATCGTCACGGGAGAAATTGAACGGCTTGTCGAGATGTAGACTCACGGCTGGGTTCGTGATGACTCGGGGTTCCCGGAGATTGTTGTGACTGGCAGAGTGGAGCATCAAGGGGTGCATGAGGACCACCTGGAACAAAGAATGCAAACAACATCGTCCAGGTCAACTCAAAAAAAAAAACCATCTCGATCTTGTGCTCACGACTGCACTGCAGAGCAACACTTACATCGCCCAATTCTCCAGTCATTTCGTGGAATATCTCACATTTACTGGCGACCTCCTCAAAGTTGAACCCGATGATGCCTTTCTCCGGATCGGTCCGTATCGGGAAGACACCTTGAGGGTTCTCAGCCAAGAACTTGGCGATGTGATTGATGCCATCGGGGGAGATGTAAGTGCCACCACCGCGTGGCTTGATGTCCGAGAAGAGTGGGATAACAAGCTGGGTGTCCGTTTATGGGGAGGATTTCATCAGTGCTCAGCTGCATGTGAATGGGACCTCGTCTAACAATTCAAATCCATTTTGTTTTAAAAAGTAACGACTCACCAAAGCTTGTTCGGGACTATCGAGAAAATGCATAAAGAAATCGCCATCGACATGCCAATTTTCCAAGTCTCTTGGGTGCGGCGGCGTCTCATTCAGCATCTCTGGTGTGCCTAGATTCACGATCAACCCATCATTCCACATCGCGTTCTCTGGATTTACCCTTTCTTCGCCACCCAATAGCTCACAAATCGCTTCCCACGCAGATGGAGCGAATGTCTGCACGAGCTCTTGACGATGAGTCGGCATGTTGATTCTATTTTTCGTCCACGTCGTTTGGTCTTCAGGATCCATCCCGAGTCGGATCCACATGTCGTGCGTGAACTTGCTCGCTTTTTCAGGAGTGAAAGCATTGGGGATCTTCACGTAGCCATACTCCATAAAGTTCTCTACCTGAGCTTCTGTGGTGCCAGAAAGATATAAGACAAGGGAGACATGGGATGAGCAGAGCAGTACAATCCCGGGGAGACGGGTGTCGATGAGATGTCATGCTTACGGGTCAGATACTTGTATTGCTTGGTAGTCATGTTGAAAGTGATCGAGGAGCTGTTCAAAGTAGATTATTAAGGGGGCAGGTTGGGCTCTTTTGCCACTCCAGACATCCACCAGAGGCGTCGACTATCATTAATAGGTCTGTAGACTACAAATCTGGATATTCTTTATATAGTTAGATATTGGTGGCAACCAGACTATCCCGTTGTGGGCCCGCAAGTCCGAGATCGGAGTTGTATAGGAAACCTTTCATCTTGATTCATGGTCTTGATTCAAGGTCCCCGTGAACTCTGGCGCATCATAAACACGGCATGTCTGGATCCGGACGAGCTGAGATGTCACATTCCCTGGGTGGCGAGGACACGGAGAATAGTCGGAGGATTGCACCCGGATGGAATGTAGTTTGCCGCATTAAGGTGATATCATCCTGTGAGAATTGCATATGTGTTTAAATTACTAATCCGCGGTGTGTCTGAGACTCTTCCCGACCCAACCCCCGGTTACTAAACGCGGAATGTGGGAATTGGGGTGGAGAATCGAAGAGGTCGAAAGAGCGCATTCGAATACCGGCAGTTTGGGGGGGGGGGGGGG
>JANGFI010001791.1:0-31655 GCA_025758705.1 Goffeauzyma gilvescens | reverse complement strand
AGGAGGAGGAGGAGGAGGATACAGCATGATATTTGATTCTCCAGGTCCTGGGGCTGCTCCAGGATCCAGGCACCTTTCAGGCGGCTCACGAACCCACGAAGACGCCCGAGACCGAGATCGAAATCGAGGTCGAGATTCTCCTCCGCATCGTCATCGTCATCAACAACAACAGTATGCACAACCTCGGGGTGGAGTGGATGGAAATGAACGAGAACGGCAGCCAGAACGAGCACGAGATCGAGAAGGGCAGCCAAGAACGACGGCAACGACAACGACGAAGACGATGACTACGGGTGGACACTCGAGCTCGAGTTACGGGAGGGAACGATCCCCTTTACGCCGGGGTCGAGATCAGGATCTAAAACAAGAGCGAGAGCGAGAGAGAGAGAGGGACCGAGATGATCGTGGTCGTGGAAGGGATGGCGGCCGGGATGGCCGTGAACGCGAACGCGAACGCGACCGTGATCGTGATCATGATCATGATCGTGAGCGGGAGCGGGATCGGAATCACGACAGGCCGAGGGAGAGAGACGGTCGGGAACGTGAACGTGAACAAGGTCGGGAGCGAGATCCCAGACCGCGAGATGGAGATAGATATAGAGACAGGGAGCAGGGATATCGCTGAAGCTAGGACATAAATGACACCTC
Organism: Goffeauzyma gilvescens; assembly: GCA_025758705.1. Taxonomy (NCBI): domain Eukaryota; kingdom Fungi; phylum Basidiomycota; class Tremellomycetes; order Filobasidiales; family Filobasidiaceae; genus Goffeauzyma; species Goffeauzyma gilvescens. Next base: position 31,007 of record JANGFI010001791.1, on the reverse strand, counting down.
TGACAAACCACACACCCAAAAACGACATGAATGAGCTTACATGGATTTACATGGGAAAGAATACAATGCAAGGCAGTGCGATGCCATGCAATACAAACGATGGAATATGGTTGGTCGCAATTGATATCCATGAGATCTCGGCCAGGCTGCTGAACCTGGATGTCATCGACACCCACACCGACACCGACACCACCCTAACTGAGAGACACGAGATACGAAGTAAGAACCACGTTTGGACGAAGCGGGTGATCGGATCGGTTCCCCCTATACTTGGAGTGTTCACAAGATCGAGATAATCAGATGGACTACAAGTAGATATGATAGGTCGGAGGGGATGAAGAGCCTGACAAGAAGCTCACCCCACCTCGACACACAATCCAACATCCAAGGCAAACTTACCAACTATCTGCACGACCCCGTGCTCCTCCTCCTCCTCCTCCTTCCCCCCCCCCCCGGGCGGCGGGCGGCGCGGGAAGACCCACGGGACATGTCTCTTTCACGTGAGCGGTAGTACCACAGGGCGTCAGAGACCCGTGCTTTTGTGCAACCAACACCACCTTTCCTCTTTCTTTCTACCCGTTGTAGGTGGCGAGGCTGGGTATGGCGCGGGCCATAGAAGCTGGAACCGACTGGGAGAACAAGCTGGGGCGACGTGACTGCTGATTGAATACTCTTTCAACCCCGCCACCCCCACCGTCATTTCAATCACGTGCTGTATGCACTTCCAATCGCCAAACACACTAATACGAACCTTCAGGCAATGGGTGGCAAGGGTGTGATGTATGTGATGTATATTGGTTGCTTGGCTGTACCCTGGCTGCCGCTCCACAGACAATCCCAATCCAATCCAACAATTGTAAAGTGCAATTCCCTAATTCCAACGGATCCAGTGTTACTTACGTACAGTATTTTCCTGGCCCCAGCCAGCGCGGCGCGGCGTTGGGTTGGGTTGACTTGACTTGACAGCCCCCAGGGATTAAAGAAAAAAGAGAGAAAAGGGAAAAGGAGAAGGGAATCTCGGCCGCGGAGAACAGTGTTGGGGGGAAAGAGGGGAGAGGGGAGAGGGGAGGGGTCGCGGTCGCGGGCAGTCGGCGCCCGTTCGGCGAAGGCGGAGGGGGCAAAGACGGAGGAACCCGGTGATGGGAAATTGGTATGCTAAACATTGTCCATGGGTATTGATGGTATGGTCCACAGTCTTGGGGATGGCGTCTTTGCCATTCCTCCTTTTTCGTCAGCGCTTTGCTCGTAATTCCTATTGATGGAATGGAGGAACTGGAAACACGCCGTGCTGTTCATTTTCTTCTTCTTTTTCTCTGGATCTTGACCAAGAGGGCATATATTGACCAACGTCTGAACCGGACAAACCCCCCGACTAGAAACAAGCAATACTTGACTTGGACGCTTTCACTTTCTCTTACATAACTGATAAAAGGACTTAGATAGCTGAGCTCCAAGAGGGATACTCAGGAATAGAACAGGACAGAACGAAGGTGATTGTGTTGATCCGACGCCGACACCGACGCCCACGCCAACGCCCAATCAGAGGATAACAATCCCCTGATCGCATAGAAGAGGCTCTTGCAGTCGATGAATAGAATAGAGCAGATAAGATAAGAGAGTCAAGGGGGTGTCCCAATAATGCGATCCTCAAATGCCCTCAGGGCGACCGCCACCGCAACCGCCACGTCTACGAGCAAGGGAACGACCATTCCGCTCTTCTTAATTTCCCGTCACAAGCCCAAGCCGTTTCGCTCAACACCTTGCCATTTTCAATACTCTTCTTCTTCCCTCACCAATCTGTCTTCTTTCCCCGCACTCACTTCACTTTCTCATCGTTCCTCTTCAACACGACCTCTTTCTTCTCGGTCTCGACCCATCGGAGTCAACGGACCGTCACGATGTTTCACGACCACTCCGCGCCAAGCCGGTCAAACATGTCATGCCTATGCTGACGATGGGGGTGCAACCACCGCGACAACGACAACGACAACGACAACGAGCCTGAGAGGAGGAGAGACAATACCGACAATACCAGGATTTGAGGAGCGTGAATCGACAATAGGATCAGAAAGAGAAGCAGGAATCCACACCTCCGACCACGCAGCAGAAACGATTCCCGCCCTCACACATACGCAAAAGCAAAAACACGCCTCCCCTCTCGAACGCTACAACTCCCTCATCTCCCGTGGTCTTCTCCAAGAAGACGCTCATCAACGCGAAATTATCAACCGTCTTCAACGTCTTCATGTGGATTTAGAAACGTATATGCCCGCGGAGATTCCAGAAACCAAGACGCCGAGTGGGGGTGGTGGGATTTGGGGTAAGCTGTTTGGAGGAGGTGGAGGTCTGTTGGGGAAGATGAAGAAGGAAGAGCTCGGAGTGGGATCATTGGAAGGTGTGCCGAAGGGATTGTACCTTTATGGGGATGTTGGGACGGGAAAGGTGAGCATCTATTCCCCGCCCCCCTCCCTCTGACTGATACGCTGGTTCTGGCGGCTCGGTCGAATCCTGTTCGGAACGAAACGTCGGGAGCTGGAGACCTGACTGAAACTGAGACGTTTCGTACATCTGCTTCTATCCATTTCACCCACTGACGGTTCCTCTTTCTCTCCAAACTTTCGTTTTTTTTTTCTTCTGCTGTTTCCTCCGATCGAATCGAATCGAATCGTATCGTATCGAACCAATCCCAGACCATGCTCATGGACCTCTTTTACGATACTCTTCCACCTCATCTGCATGGACAACGTCGTCGAGTCCACTTCCACGCGTTCATGTTGGATGTTTTCCGTCGAGTCCATGCTATCAAACACGGCCTTTCTGACCCTTCCCCTTCCACTGGCCAGGGGTCGAATAAACAACGTAAACAGAAAATCCACGACCCAATGGAAGGGCGGTCCGATAATCGCGTAGTCGGCGTCGAGAGGCTGAAAGGTGGAGGTCTTTTCGCCGGTCTCATGGGTACCGATGGCAAAAGTTCGGGGAGAGGTCAAGTTATGGATGAAGAAGATGCTATTTATGAAGCTGCGAGAGAGTTGGCTGTGGAAGGGAGAATATTGTGTTTTGACGAGGTGAGTTGATGAGCCATGTCCTCCCCCGTATACCCCTCCTTCCCATTTGGTCTGCTTGCTCGGCACACGACCTTCCGGTGATGGCAATCGACTGACCAGGGAAATGAATTGTGTCTCGTCTTACCCCTCTTTCTAGTTCCAAGTGACGGATATCGTGACAGCTATGATCTTGCGTCAACTCTTGGAACGAATGATGGCTCTCGGTGTCGTCTGTATCACGACCTCCAAGTGAGTTTGGCAGTGCTTCTTCGGACTGGTTCCAGATGCCGAAGTGCGCAAAAAGGTAAAGCGAATGTTCACTTACACATTCTCTTTTCTTCATATCAACTTTCGCTTCCTTTTCGTTTCTCGCTGCATTCGTCACCTATATCCCAATCCTCCGGCTTCTCCGGTGTCTTTCCTCCAGCCGACATCCCGACGAACTCTACAAGAATGGAATCCAGCGATCGAGTTTCGTTCCCTGTATCGACTTGATAAAGAAACGATTCGATGTTGTCGACCTTGACTCCGGGACTGATTATCGACGTGTCCCACGGGCGCTATCCAAAACCTACTTTTCACCACTGAATGATGAGACTCGGGTTGAGATGCGGAAACTATTCGAGGGCCTGACAAACCCTTCCCCGTCGCTCAACGAGAACAAGAAAGAGTCGGGCCCAGTGGTGATGGACCGCAAACTCTCGCTCTGGGGTCGAAAACTTAACGTCCCAGAATCTACAAAGGACGTCGCGAGGTTCTCATTCCACGACCTTTGTGCCAAGCCGCTCTCGAGTGCGGATTATCTCGAGATCACGAGAACGTTCGGGACGATCTTTGTGGAGGATGTCGCGAGAATGGGGCTAAATGAGAAAGATATGGCAAGGCGGTTTATTACCTTCATTGATGGTGAGTCTTGTTGATATCTCACGGTTCCGTACGCGGGTAGAAAGAAAAGGGGGATTCGTTTGACTGATCCCAACAAGCACTATCCAATCTTTGCAGCTTGCTACGAAAGCAAAGTGAGTTGCCAGTCTGCAGCACAGACTGACCCGGCGCCGCCCAATACTGAATAGACCCCAATCCCTCTTTTCTTTCTCTTTCCCTCTTGCAGACCCGATTATTCATCTCTTCAGAAGTCCCAATCTTCCACATCTTCTCCGACTCTGACGACTCAACCGCCAAACCCACAGGCGACGTGAGCGACCACATGCGAAGCATCATGGATGATCTCGGTCTTGGCGTAGACGACGTCAAGGCTTCTTCAATGTTTACGGGTCAGGAAGAGCTGTTTGCGTTCGCTCGATGTGTTAGTCGACTGGTTCAGATGGGGACCAAGGAGTGGGCCGAGACCGCGGGTAAACAGTAGATGGACCTCCGAGTCAAGTCGAGTGTAAGATTAATATCCATATGCATATGCTTAGATAAAGAGAGCTTTCGCAGTGATCGTCAGTTGCCGATGCAAGGTCTACGGGTGCCGAATGACGTCGGCTCATGTATGCGAATGACAAGGATTGGATCTCAGTCTGCTAACTTGTTGATTGGTAGGACCAATCGGAATCTGCCAAGTATGGACAAAACCAGGGTCAATATCAGCAATCCGATGCTGCTCAGATCGATAATTCTAAAGCAGCACAGCGCACTCACGCATCCTTCCCGTTCAAGTAGAACCGAAACAACCTCTTACTTCTCCTAAATCCCAGTCTCTCATACAATCCCAAACTGGGTTTGTTATCGTACTCAGTCTCCAAGATGATTTCATCAGCTCCGTTCGCTTTCATAGCCCCAACAGCTAAGGCGATAAGCTTCTGTGCGATTCCCCTTCGTCGCCATAATGGAGACACACTGAGCATACCAATGTAGCCTCGCTGAATGGTGTGTTTGTGCAGTTCTTGTTTGCAGACGATGCAACCGATTGGTTGTGGGCGAGAACCGGTTAAAGGGAGGGGTAGGGCGGAGGTTGGTGGGCATGGTGGAGGATATGCGAAGAAGGATAGTTGTGGCCTGGAGGAAAGACATCCGAGAGGGAGAGAAATTGGTCAGGGAATTGTGTAGATGACTCGAGTGGGTGTCCAAGATCGTAGCGGACTCACCAATCATCCAGGAAATACCGAAATGTGTACACGTTATAAGGTTCACTCAACTCCTCCTGAACAAGATCTATGATTGCGGGCAGATCTCTAGACTCCTCCCCATATGGAGCGTACCAGACATCCCCTTCATCTGGGACTTGGCTCCCGACATCTTCCACACTGAGAGGATGGGAAACAAATCCGCCATTGATAGCCTCATCGAAGCGCGTCTGGTGTTGTTCTTCATTCGGGTCGATGTCGTCGGTGGCTGAGGACCACCGTTGTCTGTCCCGTTCACGGTTCAAGGCGGTGGAAGGTCCAGGATTACCAAAGACTTCCATAGTCGAGTGAGATTCGAAGGTGGCTATTCGGGGATATACAGTAATGAAAGAGCTGAATTCCGATGCTGTTCAGAGCTGCAATCGCGAGTTGCTGAGTATCCTGGCAGTTAGGTGACAGAAGCTGCGCCACGAGTATTGGCAGCCCAAGATGATGTGATGCGATGAGTGCAAGGATGTTTTTAAATAGGTGATCGTACCAAATTGTCCGTATCTCCTGGGTCATAGTAGTAGGAAAAGGACCTTTGAATACAACACTCGTGATGATATGAGTTTCAATCGAATCGAATGCCGCTCTCTCCCTTGACTCCCCTCCTCTCTCCCTCCCCTTTGAGCCGCCGGGCGCGATCGAAAAGCAATCGCGGGACGCGATAAGGCGACGCCGAATCAATTCTGATCGATCAGTCTTTTATGCGAGATCATCGTGGAGGTCAAGGATGCAAGCATAGAACAAAATAGTACCATCATCTCGTAACCATACTGCTCCCTTAGAATTTCATTAATGAAGACATTGTACTACTCCTCGCATTCCTCAAGAGACCCATTTTATTAGCTATGTCTTCGATTCTCCCCCGAATCTGTAGCCGAGGCGCTCGAGCTTCGCCCAAGACCGCCGCGGTCCACTTCCTCCCTTCTTCCTCTCTCTCAACTTTCACATATCCAGCCTCTCGACGCCTTCTTAGCACATCATCATATGACTACCGATCCCCTGAACTCGAAGTCGACCATCTCGTCGTTGGTGGTGGTGTCATTGGACTAGCAATAGCTGCTGAGCTCGCCACTCAGCTGCCGTCGAAAACAACCTACTTGGTAGAAAGACATGCACAAATCGGACAAGAAATCTCCTCTCGAAATTCCGAGGTCATACATGGCGGTCTGTATTACCCTCTCGCATCACTAAAGAGCAAATACTGTATCCGAGGTCGAGAAATGATCTACGAACGTTGTGAACGCCTCAAAATTCCATACAAGAAATGTCAAAAGCTCGTCGTGGCTACCACAAAAGATCAGATCCAGTACCTAGATCAATTACATTCTTACCTCCAACATCCGGCTGTCACGCCGCCGGGTGTCCCGACGTATTTCTTAGGTGGAGATGAGGCAAGAGATATGGAGCCGGATCTGGGTAAGAATGTGCTTTGCGCGATGTTGAGCACAGAGAGTGGAGTGGTAGATAGCCATGCGTTGATGACGAGCTTGGAGTTGGAGATCATTAATGGACCTGATGGGTCGAAAAAGGGAGATGCGGATCAGGTCAAATCCGCGGGAGAGAGTTCCGGTCAAGGTGAAGGGAATGGGAGTGTTGTTCTGGGGACCAAAGTGGTGCGCATAGATCCCTACACTGACGAACAAGGGGGTGAGTGTCGCCATTCCTGGTTGTCTCCGTATCCTCCTGACGTTCTCTTGTCATCTCGAAGACTGACGTAACCTCTGTCCGATCCATCCCTTTTGGCCTTTCTGGAATGACTCGCATCTCTTGCTTGCGGCCTTAGGTCGACAAAGTGGCTCCGCAAAATCCGGCTGGGTTGTCCAAATCCTAACCGAAGGTTCCGACCAACCGGATTCAATCCTCACAAAGTGCCTCGTCCTCTCCGCCGGTCTTTCATCTGTGCATCTCCTGAATCCACTCCTTCCCGAGCATGAGAGATTGAAGGCTTATTATGCCAAGGGCTCGTATATGAGTTATAAAGGGCCGGGAGTAAGCAATGTCCAGAGATTGTTGTATCCCTGTCCACAGCAAGGCTTGGCTGGGTTGGGAACACATCTGGTGAGTCTATTCTCGGCTCTTCTTTCCTCCCTTACCCTTTTGTCGCTTTTAAATAGTGTATATTGCACGAAAAGTCAAATATATACCCTCGGGGACTGACTAAAATTTCCTTTATCCTCAATGCTATCGTGCTCAGACGATTGACCTGGCCGGCAACATTAAGTTCGGTCCGGACGTCGAGTACATCACTCCTCCCGGCCAATCATCAGAAGTCGACCCTGATTTCTGGATGGAACAACTCCAGCCATCTCCACACCGGTTGGAAGAAATGGCTTCGGCTGTACGTGACTACCTTCCTGAGATTGATCCAGCTGGTCTCACACCCGATTATGCCGGAATTCGACCGAAACTGAATGGTCCTGGAACACCATTTGCGGACTTTCATTTCTCGTATGATCCTGTGGCGAGGCCAGGACTAATCGCGCTCTGTGGATTTGAGAGTCCCGGTTTGACGTCGTCATTAGCAATAGGGCAGGATGTAAGAGCGATGATTCAGAGAGATGTTTGGGGAGAGCCGGCATCAGAATGAAGAAGCCTCTGAATAAGATCCCGATAACAGTTTGCAATTTCCGATGATGATTGTCGCTATGCTAAATCAGCATACTCCTCATTACATACACTCTCTAACACTGGCCGCTGTACAATGCATAACTCGTTCCATAGGCCTGCAATGTTTGAGACCCTAAGCTCGAATTCCAACCTTCTTCCTCTTCTTCTGACCTTCCTCGATCAATGCTTTTACCTTGGCTTCATCTAAGATCTCCTCCTCCAATAGGTTTGCCGTCTTCGTCTGATCATGCTGGCGCTTGATGTATCGCAAGGCAGCCTTGTTGTAACCGAGTGTACCCTTTTGATCCTGGAGTGCACCTCGGAGGTTACTTCGGATTGATAGGAGTGTCGCTCGCATGATTCGGTTCGAGACGATTTGGTGGTGATGAGTACGAAGCATGAAGAAGAGAATTCTAGTAACGAGGGCAATGTTGGACGACTGGAGAAATACAAAGGATGAGGGTATTCGTTAATAGGGTACATTGCGAGCGATGTGAGGCAACGGGGTTGAAACTTCGGTCCGGTGTCAGATACTCACATTATTGGCCCACAGGCCCAGATACTCCAACAGCGAAATTACTTGCTTGAACGGCAGCACGAGCAGTGCGTCCTCCATTTGAGCAGTCGGAATCTTCTGCAATACGCTCAAGACGTAGTCCTCGGGAGTTGGGTCTCCGACAGCGATTAGCAGTGCGCTTCGGGTCGGTGGCATCAGAGCTGCGGCAAGCTCGGGTCCGGCTTTCGCCCTGCTCTCTTCGTAATCCCTCGTGAGTTGTCGGTCCGCATCGGCTAATTCAATAGCTTCCATGATCTTCTCTCCGGCCATGAGTGTCTCGGCGGTATGTTTTTGCACCGCCTCGACCTCGGTACCGATGTCTCCCTCAGGGTCTCCGATCTTCCCATCCTCACGGTTCATCGTATCGGCGATTCCACTCTCGTACATCTGCTCCATCTCACGCTCTCTCTCCTCTTCCAAAAAGAGGGGGTCTTCGGTCTTCTCCCATACTCGGATAGATTTGTCGTGAGAGCCCGTGACGACAAACTCGCCATAGTGACTAACGGCGAGTGCCCAGACTTCACCATGATGACCCTCAAGCTTCTGGATGAGCTCAAATTTGTCACCGTCCCAATATTTAACCAATTTGTCCTTGCCGACGGTCCAGAAGTAGTGACTGTTGTGCTCGAAGGCGATCTGCATGATGCTCTCTTCATGCGCAAAGATGGATTTATGACAATCACCGAAATCAAGACCCCAGATCTTGACGTTCTTGTCAGCTGAGCAAGTGATGATGAGCTTTGAGTCGTAGGAAATGTCCATAGCGAGAACGGGTAGTTTGTGACCGTAAAGAGAGAGGAAGAATTTGAGTGTGTCTGCGAAGAAGATCTTGACAGTCGAGTCGAGGAGTGAAACGGCCAAAAGTCGACCATCGGGACTGTGCTTAACAGCGAGGACGTCATCAGTCATCTTCAATGTCTTGATATGCACCAAGCTCAACTGCTTGGTCTTGATCGTTCGCTCCTCCCCAAGTCGAGTGACGATCGTACTTCCTGGGCCAGCGACTTCTTTCATCTTGATGTCCCAGATCTTCACATCCTTGTCCGCACTACCAGTGACAAGGCCACCACCACCGGCTCGAATATCGATCGACCAGATTGGGCCATCGTGAGCTTTAATGGATTCCAACATGGTCGAGGAGGCGATATCGAACAACTCGAGTTCACCGGACTTGGTACCGACCAGAACGTGTCGATCACCGGGCAGGATAGTAGCGCAGATTGCATACCCACAATCCATTGTTCGGATACAGCCCGTTGTCCGCAGGTTCCAGATCTTAAGCGATCCATTCGAGGCACTTGCAAGGATCTGATCGTCGCTGCTGACGCTCAAACTCCTCACGTCGTTTCGATGGCCTTGTAATTCAAGAACGTGCGTCCGAGTCGCTTCAATCTGTCCCGTTCCAGAGGCGGCTTTCATCGCTTTTGCAGATTTGCTGACACTGGCAGACTTATCTAAAGGCGGACAAGGGATCGAGAAACTCTCGAGCGAGTTATTGGATAGTGCCAAGAGAACCTGGAAAGAGGCATTCGATCCGTCCTCTGAACTGATCAAACCGATTGACCGGATCTTACCACCGGCTCGGACGAAGCACCAATCGGTGACTCTCTCCAACCAGGATCCTTTACCAGCCGGACTCACTTGACCATCTTCATCCTGGTTCTTCTCCTTGATATCCTCTGCCACGTTCAAACCTTTCGCTTTCGCCCTTTCTCTCTCCCTCTTGCGCCTTCTCGCCATCTTCGCCTCGAGTTCTTCTCGCGACCGTAATCGAAGCATCATGAGCGACTTGTCCGCCGTCTGAATGTAGAGCAACGGAATAGCCGGATTCGGGTGGAAAGCAAGATGAGTGATGCCGTGGGTGAGAGAGGAAGCAGAAATGTTCGGGATAGGAAGAGGTCCGAGAGGTTTAATCAGACTGATAAGGCTGCCGGATGCGTCTTCTCTGAGGCCGGTGGCCAAGTCTCGTTTGTACACCTTCCAGCAGTTGACTTCTCCGTCACCGCTACCGGTGACGATGCTCCATGCGCCTTCTTCTTCGCCACCTTCTGACTGGGCTTCGCCATCCTTGTTGATCTTCTCGTCCTCTTCTCCAACCTCGAGATCTTCACGTACGTCACAGCTGAGCACCTCGCCTCGTCCAACAACGACAGTCTGGATGCAATGTTGAGTCTGGAGATCCCAAAGCTTGAGGAACGTGTCCTTACTGGTCGTGACAAGATAACCTGGGTGAGCAGCGGTGGCGCTCAGGGATGCCCCCGATGCCACACCGCCACTGCTTGGATGTGGGAGATGACGGATGCTTGTGATGGGTGCCTTGTGACCTTTCAATCGATACAGACCGACCTCTTCAACCGAGTCCCAGACAACAATGTTTCCCTCCATTCCGCCGGAAAACACGCGAGAACCATCCTCGGACCAACAGACAGAGGAAACGGATTTTGAATGGCCGTTGAATGTCGTTCGCTCGTTCGCACCGGTTTCAGAGTCGGGATCCGAGGCAGAGTAGTTTGCAAGTGAGGGTGAAAAGGACCAGAGACGGAGTGAGCCATCTTGATGACCAACAGCGAACAATTGGTCGTCGTCGTCATCTTCATCGTCGTCTTCATTTTCGTCTTCAGCGCCGTCTAGGACTAATCCTTGTTCATACTGTCCCCTTTTAAGCAGCCTCCTTCTTCTCTCTCTCTGGATTCTCTTGATCTCACTTCTCGACGGTTGTTTACTGATATTCGTTACTGGGCTGGTCACACCACTTGAGTGCCACATGGAAACGAGCGTGCTCTTCTTAACATCCCAAACGAGGACATCTTCCCACCCGGCAGTGTAGGCTAGAGCGGTCGCCGACGTGGAAGAGCCAGAGCCCGAGGAAGAGCCAGAGCCGGGCGCATAGATACAGGTTGAGCAAGTAGGTGAGGTGATGATACCGAACGCCTGTGTGGGGCCGTGTCGGAGGTAAGAGCGAACCATTGTTCTTGTGTTTGTGCTTGACAGCGGCCGACTCGACCGATGCTACTTAAAGAATGGTCGGGTATGTGTGTGGATCAGGAGAGCCAAAGTTAAGTCGAAACCAATGAATTCGATGTCTTCTATACCGAAAAAGAGGTCAATCGTCCCACCATGTTTTACGTCGGTGATCGACCCTACTGGCGATCGGCTGTAGGATATTACAACCTCGGAGCACATCTTCGGTGAGCCAGCTGCGAAACCAACTTTTCGTAACATCACGTGCAAAACCTGTGACGGGTCAACAAAAAAAGCGCACCGCGGTGATCTGAATATTTCCCCAGAATACTAGAAAGTCGCGATCTTGCGAGTCGCGCACACCGTCATCGTCGCGATGAGAGGTGGGAGGACTGTGCTAATGGTGGAGTGGAGACGGGGTATGATAAATTCATATTCGTCTTTGTGTCTTTATGATCTCTGCTTCACAACATTTCCTCCAATAAAGTTCATCATTTACCCCACTGATATCGTCGGACAGACTTGAAACGAGTTGACGAGTCCTGCAATATTCACAAAACGCTATCATTAAGACCAACTATTACAATTCGGATCTAAAATGGTCAAGCTCACTATCAAGACGGTGCAGAACAAGGTGTTTTCTGTAGAGGCGGAGGAGACGGATACTGTGAGTTCAGGTGGCCCTTATTCTCTGGTATCCTTCTATCTTTTGACCTCGTTACAGACGCATACGATCAAGTTTGCATTCAGTTCCTTTTTAACTGCGGTACTGCGTTTGGGTCGATTGTGTCTTTGAAACCGGTTTTGAAATCCTCTGGTTCTATTTTGCTCTCCCTGTTTCATCCGATTCTTCTCTATTCTACCGACCGCTTTTTTGCTTCTTCATTCTCCTATCATCGTTTTCTTTCTGCCGTGCAATCGTCATCAAACCTTTTCTTGCCAAACTAACTACCTCTCCTCCCTTCGATTCCCGTTCTCTATCTTATCTCGTGTCGTCCTCTGAAACCCATCATCATCGTCCTTGTCGTCATCGTCATCCCCATTATTATCTATCACCTCTTACAGATCAAAGACCTTAAAACCAAGATTCACGCCTCTCAGGCGTTTCCTATCGAGAGCCAGAAAATTATCTACTCGGGCAAGGTCCTTCAAGATGAATCAACGATCGGTCAACATGGGATTAAGGAGAAAGATTTCCTTGTGGTCATGGTGACTAAGGTGAGTCAATCAGCAGGAGTATGAGCGTTACGTAGAAAAGAAGAGAACGGAATACAGGACAGGAGAACAGGTCGAGGTGAGGGGTGGGCACAGGATATAAGGCGGAGTCAGTCCAGACTACGCAGATGGAGAAACATGGAAGTGTGACAGAGGGGCGGACGCTTCGCAGAGACAAACAGAGTACTGCTAAAGGGTTGAAGGAGATTCGTGAAACAGCGGAAGGAGGGTTAGAGGGAACAGAATGAACCGGGGGGGGGGGGAGGCTTGCGAAACTACGAGGAGCAGGGATCCAAGCCTCAGGAGAAGGAAGGAGGCTCTATCCAGAATCTGCTCTGTTCTTGGAAAACATCCCCTTTTCTACGGAGTCATACACGAATCATTGTGGTCTGTTGGAACATGTAGACCCTTTTCCGAATGACTTTTCGTGGACATTCCTCATCCGATTCAACTTGGCTGATACATGTGACCTTTTCTGTCTCCCATGTTCTCCTCTTTACAACCTCCTTCGCACGTCCGCAAACAACATGCATCCTCCAGGCCAAGACAGCCCCGACCCCGGCCCCAGTTGCTGCTCCCGCTCCCGCTGCGGCCTCTGATTCTGCTTCGACTGAGACTCCTGCTGCGACTGAAGCCGCCCCCAAGGCTGCTGAAGCTGCTGCTGAGCCCGCCGCTCCGGCTGCTGCTCCCTTGACAGAGAGCACTGCTCCCGCTTCCGCTGGTTTCGGCAACCAGACCTCTTTCCGTGAGTCACCCTTTACCTCTTTGTTTTCCTTGTTCAAGTGTCAAGCCGTATGCACCTGAATTGCTGATTCAAATTGCATTTGTTCCCACAAACAAAAACGAAAAAACAAAACAATAACATAGTCTCCGGAGAGGCACTTCAAGCTGCTATCAGCGGTATGATGGAGATGGGCTTCGAGAGGGAGCAGGTCATGCGTGCGCTCAGGGCGAGCTTCAACAACCCAGACCGAGCTGTCGAGTACTTGATGACTGTGAGTCCAAAGGTTGTCCTTCGCTCGTCGCGAGATAATGGGTCCACCTTGCTGAGACACCTGTGACTTTCAACTGATTTCGGTGAACAGGGTATTCCCGCTGGTCTCGATGCTCCTCCACCGGCCGCTGCCGCTGCGCCCGCTCCTTCTGCCGGTCAAGCTGCTGCTCCTGCTTCGGTTTCTTCTGCCGTAAGTCCGATCTGTTGAAAATCTGAGACATGCGTAGCTAAAAGGACGGCGCTGATGATCACCACCTGAAACCCTCTGCATCTGTGTCAACCAATCTCCATGATTTCTCAGGCCCCGGCTGCTGCACCCGCCGCTGCTCGAGACACTTCTGATAACCCGGCTGATAACCTGTTTGCTGCTGCCCAGGCTGCCAGTGAGTTATCATTGCGGACCACATCACCCGTGCGATCCGTGCGGTCGTAGTGCACAAATCGCTGACTGACATTTCTTTGGCATTCCTTAGTGAATCAACAACGAGGTGGAGGTGGAGCAGCAGCTGCTGCTGGCGCTGGCGCTGCCGGTTTAGGAAGTGCAGGTGATTTGGGGGGTCTCAGGGATTCGCCGGCGATGCAGCAGATACGTCAAGTGAGTTATCATCCCCTCCCATCGTATGCTATTACCTCATTACTGCCATTTGAAACCACCGTTTCGACTGACACTGCGTGTCTCTTTCACCTTATTTCTTCCTTCCAGCTCGTCCGAGAGAATCCAGCGATGCTTCAGCCCCTCATCCAGCAACTGACAGCGAACAACCCTCAGCTGGCGCAGTTGATCAACCAGAACCCTGAGGCTCTGTACGCTCTTCTTGCTGATGATGACGAAGACGATGACGATTACATGGGTGAAGGAGGCGAGGGAGGTGAACTGCCGCCGAACGTGATACAGTTGACAGAACAGGAAGCCGAGGCTGTTCGACGAGTGAGTGTCCGCATATCTCCGATGACGCGTGGGAGGATGGAAAGATCTCCGAGAGCCTTATCTGTCGATGGTGAGGTTCAGTTTGGCTAACTCGTTGCTCATTTTATTTTTTCCCGATCTACCTCGTATCTCCCATCTTAGCTTGAATCGCTTGGATTTGACCGACAATCTGTTCTGAGAGCATACATGCTTTGCGACAAGAACGAAGAGTTGGCGGCCAATTTCCTTTTCGACAACCCCAACTTTGACCAGGCGGACAACTAAGCAAGACAAAGGCAACGCAGGGCGATATGAGACGAGTGACGGAGAAAAAGAATGGAGGGTACCCCGAGGGTTCTGAGTGCCTGAAGTTGTCTACCATCGTGCGAAATGTGTGAAGGCGGTGGAGGACGATGGAACTGTCAGATATGTTATTTCTACAAGTGGACCTTTGAAGAGAGAGTCTTTGGATCTCGGTCACTTTCAGTATTACATCTTTTATGTTTCGACGTTTCGTCGTGCCTTTACCTCTTTTTAAACATCTGATGTCTCATACGTTGCCTCTTTCCTGTCTCCCTCGTGTTGCACTTTAACGTCTTTCTAACTTATCTCAGCGTCATGTGTAAAGAAACAATACTACCCTCGGGCCACTCGGTCCCTTAGATCTTCTCTTTTCCTTCGAGTGTGCGTCCGCCTAAACTTTGTATTTCGCCTTTCTTTGATGCCTAGTCCCAGGGAACGTCGCACATACTGCAGACCATGGTGGACACGACGCGCTCACCACGTCTTGGCTCAGCTACATTCCCTATTTTAACTTATTTACATGAGCGTCCTCAGCTGGAGAAGACATCCAGCCGCCGACGAACAGGTCAAGTCGAACTGAATAAGATCCCTACTATCGATCAAACAGCAGCGCCAGTGTGCATAATGGATGATTCACAAATGAAGAGAGCAATGGCGAAAGAGCAAGCACAGATCGGCGAAGAGCACATCCAATCATAATCCATCAATTACCCTTTCAATCGAACTTTTGATCCCGAACCCGTCCAGAGTCTAAATGGGCTCAGGTGGAGGCGGCAGTGGCTTCAATTTTAAGGTTGGCTTTGCAAATAAATGGTCCCCACCTTCTGGATATTAGGTCGGTCGGTCATCCCCGAGAGCACGCGGCAGCAAAGCGGCAGGCATACCCGGAAGTTTTTTCTTTTCGGTTTTTTTTTTTGGTTCGGATTGCCCTTTCCAATTTGGTTTTCTTTTCTTCTTCTTCCCGCCTAGTTACTACCTTTCATCTGAGAGTACGAGACCTGCTATAATCTGTGAGTTGTTTTCTCACTCCGTATATGTCATTTCTCGCTTTGCTTCTTCTTTCCGAGTTTCTTCTCATATATTGGGTACCAAAACGACTTTAGTGCCAAGAGAATAGGTGCATGTATAGTCACTCACTAGTGCAATTCGGTACAAGATGGGCTGGAAGAACGCCACGCCGAGACAGAAAAAATGGTGCGTCGCGCGACCTGCCGGGTCAGCCTTCGTTCGGCAAGCAAGAGAAGAGCCCCTCTACACGAAGCAGACACGCAGTGCAGAGTGGACAAAACCTACACTATTCGCCATCGAATACCGGTTATTGAGAAATAAGGCACCAAAAATGTACCATAATTCGAAACAGAAAAGAAATATATCGTCAGAGAGGGAAGAGGGAAGGCGAAAGTAAAAGCGAAGTCTGGACATCACGAATTGCAAGTGCAACGAGAGGGGGCTTGACGCAGAAGTGCATTTCATGCACTCCGCAATGGGATCTGCAGAAGAAAAGGAGAGATTCCTTTATGGTAATTTGTTCCCAACCCAAAGGGAACCGATGGGAACGACCTGTGTACCTGGTATGTTTTACTTTACGTGACTCCCGCCTCTGGAATGGCGTCCTCTCGGTCAAAACTCGGAAGAAAAAAAGAAAGGCAAAATCAATACGAGCCAAGAAACGAGAAAGGAGAAGCAGGAACACGCGGGACACCAGGTTGGAGCAGAAACCAAACATCAGGATCAGGTTAAATGATAAAATAAAAAAGGGACACGGAACAACTCTGAAACCAGCCTTACTGGATTCCCACCCCCCCCCCCCCCCCGGTTGCGCCGGACAAGCGAATTACTTCCGAGATCGCGTACATGCCAACGGTGGGCTGGTTGGCCGAAATTCCATATTCCTTCAACCGAATGTCGGGACTGGCCTTCCCCGGTGTATCTTTCTCGTGATCGATCTCATAACATCCCTTTTTGGACATGATCATCATGATGTAACAATCTTGGCATTCACAGTATCGCGTCTGCTCATACCATATGGTATCTAATCAAATCATCTCGTGTGGATTTCACTGATCGCACATCAAAGACATAGATGACTCGGGAAAGCGCTCGTAACTCGTGGCATCCCGTCGTCATTCCTAACTCCTAGATGGCTTACCTCTCCTAGTCCGCACGATCCCTTTCGTGCCTTCCTTGAAGCATATCAAATTCACGAGAAGCAACAGCTACGACGACGACGACGTTCGTTCGTTGATAACGACACCTTCAGATATACAAGGGAGGACAGGCGAATGGGAGAAGAGATATCAGACTACTAACCCGACACGCGGCAGAATACAGAAGGAAGGAGTGCGACACAAGGAAGAGATAGCCCGAAAGGATACAGGACGTTTTCTGTCTTGTTCATAGGAGGTTAGGGAGGGACTCAGGGTGAATTCAAACGGAACAGCTCGAGTTCGTGGCTAAAGCCGACACAACACGGGGAAGATAGGAGAGAAAAGCATAACGTACCAAAGGCGCACGTATCCTTCGGGTGAATCAGAAACACGGGACACAGAGGAGTCGGTCGACGACGGTAACGGTACCGGCCCCTACCACGCAAGTAAGTCGAGCATAAATCGATGTTAACCTCAAATCCGAAGTAAGACCGTCTCGGTGTTTCAAAATCCAGTCGCGTCCTCTGACGTTGAGGGAGAACGTCCACGTCGCGATTGTTTTCTTTCCTCTCCTTTGCTTATAACTTTTTGAGGAACCCTTCTTTGTCGTGTGACTGTACTGTCTACTTAGATCGGTTGCTGGTTGATTGGAAACGCCAAGTCAGCAGCTCATCTTAAAGAACACCTTGCGACGCCACACGTCGATACACACACTCGGAAAGATCGAGTGAAACCGACACGATACAAATATGCAAGGTTCAAAAAAGGAACGGGGTGGAGATTCAGCAATGACCGAACCAAATTCCGACAGAGCCCACTCGGCTTCACGTACCATCTACCCGTCGTCTTGGACGTCCGATATGTCCCATTTCTCACCCTCGGCTTCCCCGTTTCCCTTGCTCCAGCAACGACCACCCAGCTCGTCTAAGACAGCGATTTCGAACCTCCTGGCTCCATCCGACAATTCGAATGAGGTAGCGCCGCCTAAGAAGGTCCCTCGACTTCACACATCTTACACCACAGAACAACGTCACAAACACAGTCACAGCTACGATAATTTTCACAGCAGTGGAAACGTTGACAGTCTAAGTCGCAGACTCAGTCCGTCTTCTTACGCCGATGAAGGGGTGCCCCCCTCCACTCACCCTCCACCAATGGCTAACCCCGCTTATCATCTTCAGGATCATTCTCAGCGAGTTAGGCAGCGTCCTAGATCGAGGACAGAATTCCACACGGCCCCGGCCCCGACCATGCGTTCAGACCAGCGTCCACATACCCATCCCCACCCATACCCACCATCGCCTGCACAACCACATCATTTTCTCCGCAGTCGGTCACCTTCCGGGCAGCTCGGATTGCGCCCTGGCACAGAGTTATCCGTGTTACCACCTGGACAGCCACAGCCTCATCCGGTAGGGCTGTTACCGGGTATGTCATCCCCTTCGGTCTCGACTGCATCTTTTTCTTTTGTTCTTCCCCTGCCTGTAAGGGATCCCGAGCATTCCCCGCCGTCCTTTTACGCCGCCGCCGAAGGCTCGAGCAGATACCACGCTACCACCGACCCGAGGCTGGACCCTCGGACGAGTTTTTCCTCGTCCGCTTCTTCTCAGCATGATCGTAGTCTTGTTAGGAGTAGACATGGAGGTGATCCGACAGCGACGACATCGGAGGAAAGGGCGGCATACCAAGCTGGGTTCGATGCGGGTTTCGCACTTGGTCATGCGAACGGACTGAGAAATGCGACGCCTGCGTTGCCTCAAGAGACTTCGTGGTCGTCACGCAACTTAGCGAAGCAAGAAGTTGATGTTAATCAGCTTGTCTCCGGCGCTCGAATGGGTGGTATGGAATTTCCTGGCCGTCCTGATGCAAGACTGTGGCCAGGCTTGGCATCAGGATCAGGATCGGCGGCAGCATCGGGCTCAGGATCAGGATCAGGACCACGTCGGGCGTTGCATGCTGACCATGCCCCAGACCCACTTCTCCAAAGAGAGGTGTCAAAATCCCGTGATTTTCCTCAATCGTTGTGAGTGCCATCTTTGCGTTCTTGAGGCTCTCCGGATGAAAAAATCTCACCACCACTACCCCCCCCCCCCTTCCCTCTTTGATTTTGAACAACAGGCCAAACAACGACTTCTACATCGGTCTTTCCCAGAATCCCACGGAACCTTCTGAACCGAAAGCTTCGCCATCGATACGTCGAACCAGCGCGTTAGACACTGCAAAGGAACGCTCTTCCCCGAGGCGTAAAGGTGTCGCCCGAACCCGAGATCACGATCACATGACCTCTCGGGGCTCTCCCGAATCATCAAGCAGGAGGCCACAAACCGGACCTGGATCGTCATCTGCCTCAGCATCGGCATCTGCATCTGCATCTACATCCGGACCAGTGTCTGGCCGAGGAATAGATCGTCAACCGATCTCGTGCAATATGTGCCGTCAACGAAAAACGAAATGTAGTGGCAACTCACCTCATCCGTGTGAGGCGTGCATACGCCGGAAATGCGCAGACCAATGTCGCTATGTCGCATACGTCAGGAGACGCGGACCGGGAAAGAAGGGCAAGAAATGGTCCGGGTCAAGAGAGGGTGACGGTGATGGCAGTGAGAGCGGAAGTGGAAGTGAAGAGGAGGAGGAGAAGGAGGAAGGACAGAGCGAGGATGATAGAGGGAAAGAGGGAGAACGAGACAATGAAGGAATAAGGAGAACGATGCGGAGGCCAGCTGAGGCTGGGGAAGACTCGCGAGACAACGGGAACGGACATCCCCATGACAAGGAGACGAAACACATCACCGGCGTCGATATGAATCTGAATAGAGATCAGGACGTGACTGGAGATGGAGCAAAGCCAAGCAGAGAGATGTCACTGGGTCACTCGAGACTAGACGCAAAAGTAAGAGGGGATACCATGGATTCGGGCTCGAACTCGGACTCAGAGATGAATGTTAGCCGAAAATAATGCTGAATCGGTCTAAGCTAAGCTGGCGACCAGACGCGCCGACTGACGATATCTTTACACCATTCAAAACGAAACATGAAGAGAAACAGCACCAGAATTTGGAATACGACATGTTGTGTGCCGGAAAAAAGTCTCTCAGCAGCCCACTCAATGATTCATCGCGAACGACTGAACTCTAACAACTAGAATCATCCTGGCTGCTGAATCTCGAGAGGACACAGCCACCCAAGATCCGACATCTTTCTCTCCACTTCCAAGAACGATGACACTTGGGCTGAAACTCCTGCATCCCTCGCCTCTGGCGGTCGCCCTGTGCACAAAAACACTTCCTCCTACATTAGTATCTTAACGTAATGAACGATCAGTCCACATGTCTTATGAATGCATAAATCACCACCATCACATGCGCTATGTGACTGGGCTGCCTTCAACATCGTCCCGCGATTGTAATTCATATACGATCGATGTACATGCGAGAGAAGGAGTTGAATGTACCACGTTCTCATTGGCTTTGTTAGGTGTACACCCTGGGTCGGGCCAACTGAGAATGAGTCAAGCAAGAAGCGAGATAACGGAGATACCCATAATCTCCTTATGCTTCGATTCAGGTGGCACATGGTCTTGTCTACCGGGAAACTGGATCGGCTCAATTCAAGGCGTTATGTTTTTGTTTCAAACTGAATCTCCGACAAAGCCTCGCGCCCACACCTTAGACGAATATGCCTATGTCCACTGTGAGCCGTCATTTTATCGCTTAGATGCATCGTCATCGTCATCATCAACGTCACATCTTGATTCTTCAAATCTTAGTCTTCGTTAATCATATTATTTGTAGTGCGTGATCAGAGGCTTGCATTATAGACCGCGATTCTTCTTGTACCATATCCAACATCACTTATTGAATCAGATCGTCAACGTCTGGATCATCTGTAACTGAATTCGACGCTGACGGGCCCGTCGTTTTCACCTTGGCTTCTCTATTACTTCTATCTTCGTCCAACCTCATCCTCCCTCTGATCTGATCGATGTCCAATATGTTCTAAACTCTTCAAAGCTTCGTTCAGCTTCTTCAACGCTTCCATTTCGAGGCGCTTAGCATGTAAACTCAGTCCTGTTTGACTCTCTTTGCCTTGTTTCCCTGAAGCATTTGCCTTCGTTTCGAATTCCACGTCCACGTCCATTCCGTCCTCTCCTCGTTTCCCAGCCCCCTCCTCTCGTATTCTTTCTTTTCTTCTCTCTTCGTCCCATTCTTCAAGCTCTTTCCTAAAACGCACCGGCAGCGTCTCTTCTCCCCTCTGGAACGCTGGTGGAAGTTCGTAGCGGCCTGCCTGTGGCTGGGTACCAGCGGAAGAGGAAGTTGGGCGGTTGGGTATAGATTGAGGTGGTCGAAGAACGTAGGGGGAGGCTCGAGAGTGACGGAGGAATCGGACAACTAAGCGGAGAGAGGATTGGATCTCCTGTTTGGGTTTCGTTTTCCATTCGTTTTGTTGGACGTCAAAGGGGGGGTTCAGAAGAATGAAAGAGAAGTGGATTAAAAAAAAAAAAAAAGGTGGTCAGTACAGTGCGAGTGGAAGACAAGGCCAAAATGAGAGTCAGATGCAGGAAAACGACACGCCACGACCCTCCTCCGCAGGTACGTCATCGGATCGGTGTACATTCATCCACATAGTGAGACTCACATTCAATCGACCATAATATTGCCCACTATACCCTTTCAAGTGTCTTTCCCATGGCTCTGCATCTGAGGCTTCTTCTCTTTCATCACCATCTGTTCCACGCTTGCGGTGGAACTGCCGATCATCTTCTGAGGATTGCTGCTCTAAAATGGTGGAGAGGGCGTTGGAGAGATTTTCGAGGAGTTTGGGGATCGTCTGTTGTTGGTATGGAAGGAGAAGGGAGGAGGGGAATGACAAAAAAGAAAAGAATGAGAGATCAAGTCAATGGCCGAAGGCGAAATGGGAACCAAAGAATAAGAATGAAACGTGTCAGTCGTCGTATATTTTAAGTTGTGTTGGTGGGCTCAGATGTGTGATCCCGAAAGGGAAACCATGGCACGTGCTGGAACTGCAAGAGAGGAGAAGGGGAGTGGGATGAAATGCCGAAATGCCTTTCCAAGAATGGGCGGGCGGGCGTGTGTGACTCACAGCCGAAGCTCCATCGAGCATCCTCATCATTTCTTGACTATCCAACTGATTTTCTTCTTCCTCTTCTTCCTCCTCTTCGTCCTCTTCGTCTTCCTCTTGTTCCACTGCACCTTCTCCTTCCAGTTCTCCTGCTCCCTTCTCTGGTGCACCCACTTCTGTGAACTCTTCCTCATCATGAGAATCATCATCATCACCGAATAGATCATCTTCACCTTCTCCATCTTCTTCCGCCCCTTCCTTTTCATCCTCTTCGTCGTTGGAGTCGCCTGTCATGTCGATGATTTCCGCTGTGTCTCTTGCGTCTGCATTTGCAGTTGCGTGGGTGCGGGCGTTTGTTTCTACATTCACGTTCGCGCTTGTGTTAGCGCCGGTGCTGATGCTTGCTACTTCTTCGACGACCTCGCGACCCATATCAACGTCAGCGTCCACGTCAACGCTGTCGCCAATTCTCTCATGAATCTGCTGTGAAGCCATATCCGTTGAATGAACGGATTCTTCTTTCTATTCTTCCAGTGCCTTGGTTCTCTTCGAATCTACAAACTCAATGAGCGTTTCAGGCTTTCGACTGGTTAGGTCTTCTTTGATTTCCGTGCCAATCTCGATCTCGATCTCGCGTGACTTCTCGTAGATCGGGTGAACAATGAACAACCAGCTCTGTTGGGTCCTTCCAAGATTCAGATGGGGCGAGTGTGTCGTGAGAGGCAGATAAGGAGGGAGCGAATATGCTGTTGCTGAATTCGATGTTGATACTGTTGCTGATACTGATAGCACTCCGACCTGTTTCTTTTCTCATTTCATTTCAAAATGTCGATACTTTTCTGAACGAGTTGCTCACGTACGTACGTAAGCCTTCGCCTTCGCCTTCGCCTTCGCCTTTCTGTCCTGTTTCTCTGTCGCAAATCCCTTCTATCTATTAGAAGCAAGAGTCATGAAGGGATGGTCAAGTTAGTCGTGTAGCTCGTCTCTCTGAGCTGGAAATTCTTGAAATGATGGGAGCCATCCTGGGACCTTCTTCTGCCCCTCTCTCCCCACCCGCTCCTAATTAATCATCGGCGGTCGTCAACCCGACCTCGGTCGCGACTACCTGTCCCCCTACCCCTTCTCCCTCGCTCGTCGCCTGAGAATCAGAACGCGTGAGAACCGCGACCGATGCCCGCTCGTCCCGGCGTTTCGATTAAAGTGCGGGTTTAATGGCATACTCCGCGGAATGTACCATTGTACGTGAAGGTGGCCCCTCTCCCAGGCCTCTAACCCTGCCGCGCGCGCGCCCCGCAGAATCCCCTCAATAACAACAGAAAACGAACGAGAACCAGGTCCGACGCGTCCGTAACCTTCCTTCCTTCCTGCATTCCTGCATTCCTCTCCCCCCACCCGTCTCCTCGGCTCATCCTTTCCTCGCCCTTTCCTTGCCCATCTCCCAAGTTTTGGGCCGCCAGGGACAGGGGCATCGGCGAGGGCAGCGGCACGAAGGCGTGGGAGGAGAGAAAGGGGTCGTGACGCAGCTATAGGGGCAGGCAGGAGAAAGGCTAGGAACGAGGACGACGACGACGACGACGACGACGACGATACAGTCGACATCATCACGAGCACGACCACTGATCGATTTCGCCATCCCTTGTCTATGGGCGGCGGACCATACTATACTGTCCTCTTCTTCCATCATCATCAGCGTTTTGTGGCCGGACTCCAAGCAACAGTATCATCTGCGAGGAAAATCATCGCGACGAACGATACAAACAAATAGAGTAAACAAAAACAAAAACAAGAATAAAAACCTTCTTGGACTACAACCCGTCTTTTTTGATTTCCGATTCCTACTGAATCAGATTGAATCTACCAGGCCGTTTTATAAAACAGTTTGTTTTACACAAAACGCGAACGCGAACGACAGAAAACCTGTCAAGCGAACCAGAAGTTTACCGAAACGCAGAGAACCGTCGAAACGAACGAACGAAAAGAAAGAACGAACGGATATCAGAAGGAAAGCTCAAAGCAGGGAAAACTTTAGGAAAAGAACAAAAACGAAAATGGGTCGGGAAATCATCTCTCTTTCCGGTGAGTCCGTCCCTCTTTCGTCTGGCTTTGTCCATCAGTCGTTCTCGTCTTTTTGAGTTTGCATGGGGGTTTTGGTTCGTCTTTTCGTTTGTTTTCTGGTTTCAGGCTGTTGTTTTCGGTTGTTTAGTTTTCGTTCTTTCGGGTTTTTGTGTCTCTTTTTGGGTCTATGTTTGTCGCCCCGCTGGTTATTGGTGGGATAGTCGGTCATTGTTGTTGTTTGTGTTCTTGTGGGGAAAGGGAGGGGACGGGGTGAAAAAAAGCCTTGGTCTGGCCTTTGCCTCCGCCTTTTGGCCGGGTCATCTTCCTCCTCGGAATCTTTCTTGATACTCCTGTATCTCTCTTTCCCCGTTTCTCTCTTTATTCGTCATTATCGTCGTCGCCGTCGCCGTCGGTCATTCGCCGGTGGTCGGTACTCTCCCGATGATTCCACAACCACAATTCACGAAAATCGGGAAAATCAGAAAATGAGACATCCAGAAGAAAACGCAAAGGATTGTAATGTGACGGGAAGAAAGAATACATGAAAGGGATGTAAGGTTCTCGAACTCCGTAGGACAGCGAGAAAAAGCGGAGAGCGCAAATCTCGTAGAGAGGGACAAGCGTTGCATCCGCAAGTCCTGTCAGGTTTACTGTCTTTGGAGAACAAAGAAGGCCAGGAGGTCGGTGACGAGTAGGGGAGAATGAAAGAGAGCTGGAAAGTGGGAGGTGGGAAATGGATCATCGGCGCCTAAGCCGAATGGATTGGATTCAGAAGCGGAGGGATCATGAACTACGCGATGATGGGAGAGGACCCAGAACGACCTCGAGACAGAGACCGGTCGTAATTTTAAGCCTTTTTACAATTGGGATCTTATCGGCGTGGGCTTGTCCTTGCCATTTCCCGATGTAATTTTGAGTCTCGACCCAGACTCTGCGACCTTTCTTCAAAACACGATTGACCTTCTTGCTAATCTTCTTCCATGCGATTTCACTTCTTCGCCCCCCCCCCCCCCCCCCCCCCCCCACCACCCCAGTCGGTCAAGCGGGTAACCAGCTCGGTACTGCTTTCTGGGACAACCTCCTCCAAGAGCACGGTCTCGACAACGATGGACACCTCGCGACCGCGAACGAGATCCAAACGTCCAAGCTCGATGTTTACTTCGAAGAAGCTGGGAATAAGAAGTATGTCCCCAGAAGTATTCAGGTCGATTTGGAGCCTGCGGTGTTGGATACTGTGAGGAGTGGAAAGATGGGAAGACTTTTTAAGCCGGACACATTCATTCATGTGAGTTTAGGCGCGGTTGAACCCGGGCCTGAGATGTTTCTTTTGGAAAGGAAGGCAAGGGAAAGGAAAAGGAACTGACCTTGTTCAATTGAATTTGCGTGCCTCTCGTCTCGTCTCGTCTCGTCTCCTGTACAGTCCCAATCCGGTGCCGGTAATAATTGGGCGAAGGGATACTACACTGAAGGAGCCGAGCTTGTCGACCAAGTCTTGGATGTTGCTCGATCTCAGGCTGAACGATGTGACTCCCTGCAAGGTTTCCAGCTGTTGCATTCTTTGGGTGGAGGAACTGGATCAGGTTTGGGAGCTTTGCTGCTCGGAAAAATCAGAGAGGAGTACCCTGACCGTGAGTTCCATTTTTGAGACTACGCCGCCACCATCATATAATCTGAAGATTGACTCTCCCCTCGTGTGACTTTGTTTGTGGATTTCTGCCGAATCATTTTCGTTTAATTGTATTGTGTCTCGGGTTTGTTTTCTCAGGAATGCTCGCCACTTTCTCGATCTTCCCCTCACCAAAGGTCTCCGAGGTCGTTGTCGAGCCGTACAATTGCATTCTATCCACTCACAACCTTGTCGAAAACTCTGACTTGACGGTCTGCCTTGATGTGGGTTTTGAAACCTGCCAATTCCACATCGGGACTGTTTCCGACGCTTCCCCAACGGTGGTCGCGCGTTACTGACCGATTGTCTCTTTTGTGTCGGCCTCCCATCAGAACGAAGCGCTCTACGATGTCGTTCAGAACGTCATGAAGCAGAAGGATCCAACTTACGCCGAATTGAACAACTTGGTCGCTAGAGTTATGTCCGGTTTCACAACCACTCTTCGATTCCCTGGTTCATTGAACGGTGACCTGAGAAAGATGGCTACCAACCTCGGTGAGTTTGGTTTGATCTTGGCCTGGCTCGTTGTATAAAAAGCACGGGATAGCTGACTCGTCGCGATTGTCTTGTCTGGCCATACGTCAGTCCCCTTCCCTCGATTGCATTTCTTCTCCGTCGGTTACGCTCCTTTGACTGCTAACGCCTCGAAGGCCTACCAGGTAAGAATTTGCCATCGTCTCTCCATCCCCTCCTTTGACATACCTGCAACTGACTGACACGCCTGCAAACTATTTTGAACCTTACGCACAGACCGCAAACGTTCGTGAGCTTACCGCCGCGCTCTTCGACCGTCGATCCTGGCTCGCCGCCGTTGACCCCGCCATGGGTAAATACATGACCACCTCGATCGCTTACCGAGGCAAGCTCAGCATGTCTGAGATTGAGAAGGAGACCTGGGAATACCAGGACAAGCACTCGGACATGTTTGTTCCTTGGGTATGTCTTACCTAATACGTCAGCAACGGCGATACTGGATAAAGCTGATCGTCACCTCATTTGGTGTTTTTCGTTCATCATAGGTTCCTACTTCAAACATGACAACTCTCTGCCAGGTGCCCCCCCTGGTTGGTTCCGCTTCCGCAACCCTTGTCGCGAACACTACCTCCATCAGCGGTAAGCATTCTGTTAATCTTTCCTTTTCCCTCGATTTGATGCAAATCACTGATCTATTCAAACTTGTCGAACGTATTACAGAGCTCTTCAAGCGATCGCACGAGCAATTCGCAAAGATGTGGAAGCGAAAGGCTTACGTCCATTGGTACACGGGAGAGGGTATGGACGAGCTGTAAGTGACCATTCCTGCCAGTAACGAGACAGATGTGCATGACTCTGAACACCTCTCTTTCTCTGTTTCGCTGCATTATTGCAGCGAGTTCACCGAGGCCGAATCCAACCTGATCGACTTGTCCAACGAGTACGACCAATACGCCAACGCCGACATGGATGATGGAGAATATGACGAGTTACCGGTCGAGGACGACATTGAGTACGAGGGTTAAATGATAGGGGGATTCTATTCCACCTCTCTTTAGGGGATTGGAGCAAACTCAAATTCTTCCAGCGCCCGAAGCGGACTTGATCTTCGATTTCGTCACCCCCGCGGTCAAGATATATTTAGCAGTTCTTGACCTGTTCGGTCCCTGCGCTTTATCTCTCTTCTCCTCATGCCTTCCATTTCAAACGGGCGGTACAGATGCAAGTGAAGAAGATAAACGTTATGTCCGTTGAATGCCTCTCTGGTCTGTGATTCTCTTATTTTTCCATTCTGCTTTTCCGCTCGATTAAAGGTTCTGATTTTGTACATGGTGACAGATGATGTAACAGAAATGGAACAATCTACACCCGCAGATAAACACATAAGCTAGCCTTCTTCTTTTCTGTCCTGTTCCCATCTGCTTGGGGAAAGGGCTGCCTAAGCTAAGTCTTCTTGGTCGACATCGTACTCTTCAACGAGCTCAAGTGATTCTTGACCTGAGCGAGATCTTCGTCTCTCAGTAATCCAAGTTGTCGGTCATGCTCTGCTCCCTCTTCGATATTCGCGAGCATTTGATCCAGCATATGCCTGCGTGACGCCGTCGACGTCGAGGCAACGGCGTGCTGACTTCCAACCCGTGGATCACCAAAAAAGGCAGAAATCTTGCTTGCTCGCTTGCGACGTTGCACGAACTTTTCTGTTTCACTCGGTGAGGTAGGCTGGAAGATTGTGGATTCGTTATCCTCGAATTCAGCCTCTCCCTCGCGTTGTCCTTGTGTGGCTTTGGAGTCCTGGACAGCTTGATCCGCATGGAAAAACAAGTCATCATCTCTCTTTCCTTCGGTTGGGGGCTGATCGAGACCGTCTAAGAAATTATCTAGGGATGCTCGATCATGTTCCACCATGAATTGTAATGAGAGAATCGACTGACGATACGTTCCAAACGCGAGCGTCTGATGGGACTCTTTTGTGGCGGGCGTTTGGGTACTCGCGAGGTGAAGATAAGCGCTCAGTGGCGGGGCTGCTCCAAAGATCTGAAGCATCTTGGCTGCCTTCTTCACTCTGATCGCTTTTTCCTCGGGTGTCAAATGAGTGTATGGTGGGGTCAGTGCCGACACAACTTCGACATCGGCTTCTGCTTTGTTGAGCTCGAGAAAGGCTTGGGAACGTGGATGACTCCCGGTCACCAAATGCGGGGGTACCTGGGCGCCTAGGACCCGTTGAAGCTGGATGTTGAACAAAAACGTTACCGGGGAAAAGAAGGAACAAGGTGAGTCAGTCGTTTGCATTAGAGAAGTATGGGTGGCAATGTAAACCCGCTCTATTCTCACCTTTGCGATCTGTGTCCTCCTCAACCGCTTGAGAGCCTGGGTCTGAGCGACGGTCTGGAAGTCAGATTTGTCTCCTGTATCCTCTACGAATGTCGACGATGAAAACGGGAATGAGGGAGAGGGAAATGCTGGGGAGATTGGACTACTGTGTCTTCGAGTGGAAGATCGTTTAGTCCTGTTGGTGAATTTATTGGTTGGCAAGTCCTGGTCAATCTCTTCGTGAGTGGTGACTTGTTCCTGCGAGATGAGGACGAGGGGGGTGCGGGTACTACCGTTACCGACACCGAGCGCAAATGGGTCGGGAGACTTGGTTCGTGAGAAAGACAAGGTAGCAGACGGAAGCCTAGCATGATGAATTATCTTCTTCCCTGCTCTTTTGATCCACGACGAGTTCGTGGTTGTGTTGTCCCTATGATCCGGAGCACCGTTCAGCCACCTATCGTCCTCGTTGTCGTCATCTGGACGGAAAGCTAGAGCTTGGCTTGATTGTGAGCGATGGATGTGAGAATCCACAAACTTGTGCTTCGAGGGTGACGGTGTTGCTACTGCTGATTCTGACTCTGATCTTCCTCGGACGGTATGAACCGAAATCCAATCATCACCGATCGCATTCATTTCGTCAATTGTTCCTCGGCCTGGACGAACGATGTGTTGACCGACGTCTTTTTCGGGTAAACTCTCTCCTAGGACTTTTTCCAGTTTCCGAGTGCGTCGAACGAGGACCTTTCTTTCTTCTGGTATCAAGTCATCTACATTTTCCCAAGCTGGATAAGCTCCTTCTTCCAGTGAGAGCGGATGTGTAAGGGGGGGTTTCTTAGACTCGTGAGTAGATATTCCATGAAGAGCGTCCGTTGACATACGTGTCTCACTAGCTGCTGAGTCCTCGAAAGCCGATAGCGAAAACGATCTTCTACGACTGGAACGTCCAGGAATGTAGCTCGGGGGTTCTTTGTAAATCTTTGACCCTTTTCGAACGACGATTGACAGCACGTCGTTCAAGTTAGAATTCTCGATAAGCTCTTTCTCACCAAGGCCAACCTGTCCCTCGGCAGTGACACAAGGTCCATCGGCTTCATCTGGCAGTCCGAACGCCGAGGCTGACGCCGACTCAACCCCTTGATCGTCCGCCTCAGCGCTTCCCACACGTACGGCTCGACTCGCTCCGTAACCAAGAACACGATCCATCTTATTCCTATTTCCACGAAGGGATGTTGATCTCGTGATCGGTGGATTGTAAGCCACCGATTCACCGGGGGTTTGCGTCGCATCGCGAGGTTGGTCGCGTGTAATACGATCCACCTCCGTTTGAAGAGCTTCGCTGATCCTGTGTAACTCTGGAGAGCATGTCTCTCCTACTGGGATGTCCACTGAGTGTAAGCTGGATTTACCCATTCCCGGTCTTGCTAGGCCCTGGTCTTGATCCTCCGCTCGAAGAGATCCTCCTTGTAAGTCAGCTTGCAGCGCGACTGCCGTCTCAATTTGTAGAGACGTTGACTTCGGTGGATAGGAATCTTCCTCTCTCTCCGTCTTTTCCGTCTTCTCCGAATTCTCATCTGTCTCGATGGATCCAGCTGCCATCACTCCCCAGCTGATATGCACCACATCCCCAAGCTCAGGATTCGTCTCCAAATGGCTTCCCGACCCAGAATCTGACTCCTTCTTCTCCTTCTTTTCACTCTTCTTCCCCTCTTCCTTCTCAGACATGAATGACACAGGGATTGATACAGGAGCAGCATCTTTCCTTGTAATCCCAAGACTCGCCCGAATTCGATCTTGTTCTTCTTCGGAAAGTGGTTTGACATCCCACTGCGATGCGGGGCGGGTGGCACGGCTTACACTGGGGTAGGAAGTAGTGTTGGAGGAGGTTGAAGGAGGTGCGGGTGCAGGTGCAAGTGCCGATGCTGATGCTGATGCCCGTGCAGATGGGTGAGCGGTGGCGGTGCAGATGCTAGTGGTGCAGGTGCCTGTGCTTAACCGAGGAGGACCCCCACGAGGAGATGGAGAGATCGAGTCTGTGGGAATGCACATGGTCGCTGATGTGTGATGGAATTTGGGTAGATGACGCAGTCTAGGGCGGTGCAAAGAGGGTAAACTGAACAATATGACCGTCGGAGGAGGGGGGGGTTTGCGAAAAGCAATACAAAAACAGAATTTCTGAAACTCCTTCTGATCCTTCTTTTTGCGTCTCCTGGTCGAAGCAAGAAACTGTATATTGCCTTTCTTTTTCCTACACTCTTCAGTCTTCCTTCGAGGGTTTTCCTCAATATGCTGTCCTTATACCTTTCTTCTACTTCTTCGTTTAGTTGCGACCGAACCCGATAATCGATTGGCGATTGAAACAGACACTGTGGGATGGTCGAGGGGTCGCGTGACACTCGGTCAAGGTTCTTCCCCTTTTCCTCTTGCTAGTTTTCTCCTTGGGAGGCTGGAGGTTTATTGCTTAGTATTCGTCTGCCTTGAAGCGGGCACAGACATGGGAAAAGGGGGGGGGGGTTGACAAGTGCTGGGTGGAGATAGCGAGGATATCAAAGCTAAGGAAAGGGAGGGG
>JANGFI010001790.1:0-31215 GCA_025758705.1 Goffeauzyma gilvescens | reverse complement strand
CCCCCCCACCCCTCCCATAACTGGTCAGGGAGGGAGGGTGTTTAGCCGCCGCATAAGGATTGGGTCCAGAATTTTTGGATTTGAATTGTGACTCGCACGAGCAATTCCACCTCAGTTCGTCCCCCCCTCTGCACTTCTCTCCATTTGACCCAGCCCCTGCATCCGTATATCTAACTCCCCTCTGCTCCTGCGCCTGATTCTCTGTCCGTGCTCCTGCTCCCGCCCCTGCCCCTGCCCCTCTACCTCGCGCGCCTCCTTCCCTCTGCCAAGCCACCCGCTTATCCCTTCGCCGAGTGACGCCGGACCGAATCCTCCCGCGCCCGTTCGCCCGTGACGCCTCCCTGCTGTTCAGCCTTGAGACTTGGGAAATCGGGGTCGCGAGCCCCAATTGGAGCCAATCAGAGAAGAACGATAAGGCGTCCCTCTGGAAACGGTTGTGTGTGTCCTGACTGGAGGCAAACAGGGGAAAGTCCAACATCAAATGGCCGGATGGCTCAGTTGGTTAGCGCACTTGTCTAATACTCTGATTCCGATTATCGGATCACAGAATTCAAACAAGAGGTCGGGAGATCGAGACTCCCTCTGGTCACATCTATTTCTTTTTTGCCTTTTTTGGAAGCTGGCCGTTTGGGGGATCTGCGTTGATGGAGAAAATCTTTTTCCCTGTTGCAGCCATGGCTGATTCAAGCCTTCTGCTGCGTGCCCTTTGGCATCGTTCCCCAGGCATAACAGTTGTTCTTCTTAATTCTTTGGACGGGTTTACGGATATTTGAGATCTCTGTAGGAGCCCATTCTCCAATCCCGAAGTGAACATCCAATCTACCGTGCATAATGCTCCAAGTGGGGAGCGCTCTGTATGTACGCATCCTTTTCGTTACGAGGTCACTGGGTTTGAAATCACGCGTGTGTTTTACCCTTGGTGAAAACGGTGAGCAGCTTCGCATCAAGTATATCTGTTTCGTATTGAAGTTCTGGACCACGTACCCGTGACGTACATGTATGTACGTATCGTGTTGCCCTTCCAATATGACCTCGTTCATCTGTCAGCGTTCCTTTACGTTTCTCTCTCCTTATTACGGCAAAGGCCCTTCCGATGAGTGTACGTCCATGATGTGAAGTTGCCCGTTGCATTAAAGGATTTGCCTCTATGTACCGTACCAAATGAGCAGTCGATAGAACCTGTCTTGTTTCCCGCTCATCATTCGGTAGAGCGGGCTCGCAAACCTACGAATGCAAGAAGATGGTGTGTCTGATTACACGATGATATATTCTCGACCACAAGATAGCATCAACACATAACGAACAGTCCAGAGTGCTAGATCTCGCTGCGTTATTCCCGGGACTGCCAGGCTGACGACTTTCGCGCAAGATGATCACACAACTGCTAAAAAGCAGTTGCAGCAAAGTCGATGTATTAGTAGCGATATTTGGTCTTGAAGTCCATCTCCCGAGGATTCGTTGTCGACAAGTGGAAGGAACCAAGAACCATGTCGTTGTTGACTTCACAACGAGGGAGAGACATCACGACGTATCGCGATTGAAAGCGGCGAGTGGACCCTACCACGACTCCAAGAACCAATATCACCCCAGCCCAAAGGCAACTCAGCCCAATTTATCCCTCCATTCTTCATTTTAATCACCTATGCGCGCCTGGGACTCTCGGTTCAGTCAAGCCATCAAGAGACGCTCGTGAGGACTGAGGGTGAAACAGGGATGGAAATGCTTCGTCTGTATCAAACACAGAGAGGTTAACACATTTTGGGGATGAGGTGTATGCATCCGCCCCCCCCTCTTTATCGAGCAATCATGGTGGCGTAGATAATCAAATGACAACGAAGGGAAGCAGGTCCGCCGCGAGAAGGACGGTGAGTGAGTCAACTGGGTCGCACACTATCGCTGACTACTATGACGGGAATCGGGGATTAGATGGAGGCGGACCGGACGAGATAGCGCCAGAACTAACATCAATTGGGCGTATAGTTCAGTGGTAGAATGCTTGACTTCGATGGTCAAGGTTGCTTTCACAGCTCCATAGCTCTTAGTTATCAAGTGGTCGTAGGTTCGAAACCTGCTACGCTCTAATAGGAAATTCTTTTTGGCTCTTTCCATACTTTTTTCCGGCGAGGCTCTGGGTCCACCAGTGGTCGGTCTCAGCTGGGCTCAGCCCCAACATCAATTGGGCGTATAGTTCAGTGGTAGAATGCTTGACTTCGATGGTCAAGGTTGCTTTCACAGCTCCATAGCTCTTAGTTATCAAGTGGTCGTAGGTTCGAAACCTGCTACGCTCTAATAGGAAATCCTTTTTGCTGCTCGTTTTCTTTTTCCGAGATGACACCAACAATCAAAGCGACTGTACATTTCTAGCTGGAGACCTAACATCAATTGGGCGTATAGTTCAGTGGTAGAATGCTTGACTTCGATGGTCAAGGTTGCTTTCACAGCTCCATAGCTCTTAGTTATCAAGTGGTCGTAGGTTCGAAACCTGCTACGCTCTATTAGGAAATTCTTTTTTGCCTTTTTGTGCTAGTATCCTCTCCTTTTTCCCTTCCGCTTAGGTATGACATTTCCCCGCTCAGGGTTTCCGCTCATCGCCAGGGCAACAACAGCAGATCCAGGCGGATGGAAGCGACAGCTCGTCCATCCTTGGGCCAAACCCGTCGGCATCCTCAATTCGAGATCGATGGCGCGATTGACTCGGCTCCCCCCGAAATCTCGTGCTCATCGGTGGTTTTTCTTAGTTCATGCACAGTCTTCATTTGCATTTCTCCTGGAAAGCAATCGCCGTCATTTATAGGTAGATCATCATTAGCTATTCCCCAAAAGCATCATAATTGATCCTCATAATAATACGCACGATATCTAGTCATGCCACCGGTATCGCATCCGCATCCTCTGAAGCACATTCTCCTTGCGATTAGGCCCGCCACCGCTAGCAATGGTTGATCCCAATCACATTCAAAACGTACGGGATGACGTCGAGGTTGCGGGTGGAGAGATTGGTAAACGTCCCTTCCAAGTCACCCTCAAACACCGTCTGAAGACCGTTTTGCTTTATTTGGTCAGCCAGTGGTTCCTCATTGGGCTTGGAGTCTTAATCGCGCTGGCATGGCGATGGCCGGAATTCGGCAAAGATGGGGGCAGTGAGTAGATCTTATCTTGTCAGCAGTAGCAGTTCATTGACCTTGAATTCATTTCCAGCTATCAGAGCCGAGTACACCGTGAGTCGAAACTCGCAGTCAACTGGAAAAGAAGTACCTTACTAAACCCAGCATCCTCCAGATTCACTACGGAGGCATCGCCATCATTTTTCTCGTTACCGGATTGACCCTGGTAAGTTCGGGCTAACTCTTGCACCCGATATGTGAGCTGATGTAACCAAAAAAAAACCACAGTCTACCAGAGCACTATATGTCCAAGCTCGTCACCTCTACCTGCATCTTTTCACCCAGGTTTTTTCCTTCCTCTTCTTTCCTGCCATTGTATATGCCATCATCAACATCGTAAAAGCAAGCGGGAACACTAGCATTAGTCCTTATGCGTTGGCGGGGATGATGTTCATGGCAGGTGAATGCACCCTCCATCTGTATTGAACCAGAGATCGCAACTGACCCCCGTTTCTTTCGCCACCTAGTCATGCCCACGACGGTCGCCTCTAACCTCGTGATGACGCGTAACGCCAATGGCAATACTGCTTCGACAACAATGGAGATCTGCATCGGTAACGTCATTGGTGGGTGTCCGCCTATTTCAAGAACAGGATTTACGCAGCAGTACTGATTTTGAATTGCCTGCTTAGGGATCTTCATATCCCCTTTACTGCTCAACATGTTTATGACGGGGGGTTGGGCGTTTGCGGCTCCTGTGGCGCAAGGGGATGTCTCGGGGGCGCAGGGACTGGCGGTCATTTACAAGCTGATTGGCAAGCAGCTTGGTCTGTCACTCTTTCTGCCACTAGCAGTCGGCCAAGTCATTCAAAAGTGGGTCCATGACCGGAGCATTGTGCTCAAGATACATACGGTTTGGTGAGAAGGCATGCTGATCCTGTCATGCTTGCCCGCAGCTTCTTTCCACAAGCCACAAAGTGGACAGTCGACAAGTTTTATCTCGCCAAAATATCATCCGTCATGTTACTCCTGCTCATTTGGTCGGCGTTCTGCGATCAAGTGAGTTTGCACCTTGGATAAACTATCATCACCATCGTAGTACTAACATGTTGTTTCAGTTTGCGAACGATGCCTTTACACAAGTCTCGACTGCGACCATCCTCTTCATCGTCTTTGTCAACTTTGGTCTCTATCTCGGCTTTACGGCAGTCTGCTTAGTTCTCACACGGCTACCAGGTATTAAGACCGGTCGCATGAAGGAGTGCGGAAGAATCCCTCTATGGCGGCGAATGGTCCTTTCCGCACGTTTCGGCAAGCCAGAAGGTGAGTTTGTCAATTTCTGTACACGCGACCCTCCACCTCCGGTGAAAGAAGGACTAATCATGTTCTCCATTGTTTGTTTATGCGCCGCCCAGCTACCGCGATCTGCTTCTGTGCCGCAGCGAAGAGCATTGTAGTCGGCGCACCAATCTTGAGCATCTTATACGGTGGTCTCTCCCCGCAGAACAGAGCAATCCTATCGATCCCCCTGGTTCTCTATCAAGCCGAACAGGTATTTGTCGCTCAAATTCTGGTCAGCATGTTCAAACGTTGGAATGCAGTAGAAGAACCCAAATTAGCATCGGTCGATGAACTAGACGTTATGCCAGACTTCAAGGGGGTTCCAGCGGGCTCGAGGGCGATAGAGAAATGAGCAGGAAATCCCCGCAATTGTAGTCACATAGATCAATATCTGGATGCATTCTTCGGATGAAGCTCTCTTCGTAATTCGATATGAACCGAGTCCGAAGCCTCTATCAGAAGCGATGTGGCGTCGTGCTATATCCCCAGGCTCCTTCTCAGTCCTGTCTATTAACAACCCGGATTAATCCTCCTCCATGACTTCCTCCAACGCCGCTCTTGCCGCCGCCTCTGCCTCTGCCTGTAGATCTGCCGGCACGTGCTTGAGATAGCCACCCGTCTCTTGGGTTGAGATCCAAGCCATCTCGAGTTCAAAGTTACCATCCTTGTTGTCGTCGTGGACAGCGTGAATGCTAGATATTTTTGTCGAGTGATGATGAGACAAGACAAGGAAGAGAACAGAAAAGGAAAGTTGGATTACGAAGACAAGACAACGATCAGCCTTATAACCCCTAGCGTCGTAGCCCAATAGTTCTGAGCGACAACATGTGTGAGTCAGTAGGCACACTCACATCCTCGCCACCTCCTTAACCCCTTGTCTGGCCGTCAAAGTCTCCAAATCCAACTTCTCCAACTCGGTCTTCGCCAACTGTTTACCCTTCCCAACCGCTGCAGCCCTGTAACCGTGCCACGCTCCACTCGGCTCGACGACGTAAAGTTGCGGTCCGGCGA
This sequence comes from Goffeauzyma gilvescens, assembly GCA_025758705.1. Classification (NCBI taxonomy): domain Eukaryota; kingdom Fungi; phylum Basidiomycota; class Tremellomycetes; order Filobasidiales; family Filobasidiaceae; genus Goffeauzyma; species Goffeauzyma gilvescens. The sequence goes on along the minus strand of JANGFI010001790.1, from coordinate 25,759 downwards.
TTTTATCGACTGAGGCAATGATGGAGGAAATTCCGAAGGGTCGGACGGAACCGTAGGAGGTGTAGGCGTGGACGTAGGCGCCTACTCGATCACAAAGGATCTGTGAGAGGGTGTATGAAGGATCGTATGGCATACGAAGAATGAATTATCAGCAATAGGTTGATAGTTGGGAATCGTTTGGCCGCCAAAACGCGAATCCCAATCCAATCCAAACCAATTCCAATCACTTTGTGGAGGACGCACCTTAGCTGTGATCGAGGCACCGTACGTGTCCTTGTGGTTCTGAGCCTCCTCCCGCGCTCTCTTACCGAGATGCCTTCCATCTGCGACGATTCCTGCCGAGGCCTGGTTTTCGACAGAAATGTAGATAGTCGTAGTCAGTAAAGGATGAGGGGGATAGAGGTACATAGATATACAGAGTAGAAGAGAAGAGTAGGATGGTGTCACGGCGCGTAGGCGAGAAGCCGAAGCGAAAGAGGAAAGTAGCAGATAGACGCACCACACCAATATGGTCATCCACGGCAATGATCCGCCTGTTTGCGCCTTTGACTAGCAACTTCGAGACGACGAGTTTCTCGACGGCGAGGACGATGCCGTCTTTACATCGGACACCAATGGCGACACTAAGTAAGAGTACAGAAGAAGGCATTATGGAGAGAGAGAGTATGAACGTGGGATGAACCGGGCCGCGGAGAGACAGCGTGAAGGAGAAACAAAACGCAATTGGTCAGTCTGACTGTGGTTGGGGAGAGCCAAAACCCGCAGGTGATCCGCCATAGCCGATCACCTGCTGCCACTTCTAGAGATCCTCCCCCTGTCATTCACATCCTTTAATTCACTCACCCAGAGTTCTCAGCCGCCTTGGACGCATACTCGACTTGGAATATCCTTCCGTCCGGACTGTAGGTCGACACGGAAAGATCGTATCCCGTACCGATCGAAGACATGATTGGTTATGCGTGGAAAGAAAGTTGACTGATGGATGTTTGAGTTTATTGAACCCAGGTAGCAACTCTGTCTAAGGAAGTGTCGAGATGAAGTGATGTTTGATGGTAGTCAACGAGATACGAATCGCCATTAAAAATCTGGTTGATGGGACATGAGGTTGGGAAGAGGATGAATCCCGATGTGGTATTATAAACATCTGAGTAAATTTCCTGATCATAGCCTCAATCCGATCTACCCTGTCTGTCTGTCTCTCTCCCTTTAGGTGAGGGGGTATGTATTCCCGTCCCCAAACTCGCACTAGAGTGACGTCCCCCTCCTCTCCTTCTTTAGAGATGAGCAAGCGTGTCCGTGGTCCTCCCCGCCCGCCCGCCCCCTTCCCCTTTCCAGCCCAGCGTTCACTGCGCGCGATGTCCGGACTGGTGGAGAGGACAATATATATTTTCATGTCCGCTGTTTTACTTTGAGATGTCTGCCTGCCCATGAGATCTCCTGCAGCACCCCCCACATACTCTCTCGCTGCCCTTCCCCCACAGGCGGTTTGGGTGGGGGGGGGGGGGGGGGGGAATTCAGTCTCACGTTAGCCTACCATCCACCCCTCATCCTTCACCATTCCACCAACACTTTATGAAACACCCGCTGTTTCTAATCAACTCATCAACAATGGAGACAAAAGAAAGATCCAGAGTCCTTCTACTCTTGCTCAAGTACACCGTTCGTTTTACGCACGTCCTGATCGAGACATCCATCCCGAAATATCCTCAATACGTACTACCCCAGATCAGCATTCCTCTTTCCTTAACAATGGCGTGAGTTTTTGCTCGGCGGGTTTCCTTCAGTTCCCTCTCGTCTCTCACGTCTCAACATGTCACCTTTCGGCAATCAATCGGCAAGCTGGCATTCGGCTCAGGCAGATAGTCAATCCTGGTGAGGGGCCGATCTCCTCGTCCAGCTAGATCGACTGTGTAGCCCCGTCAAACGCCTTGACACCCGACTTCGGATCCCACCAGAAATCATCAGGAATTTGGATTGAAGTCTCTCAAATAAGAAAATCAAGACATATCATTGCTTTGGTCCAAGATGGACCAATCATATGTCCTTCTGTCGCGCTTACGATAACAAGAGACACCGAACGATCTGCTGACTTGCCTCACCGTCCCCCTCCCTCCTCTTCGTATCTCTCTCTATCCCGACTCCGCACTTCTTTTCCGACGCAATCCTCACAGGTCGCAATTCATGAACTGGGCCAAGTCGCCTGCAGCCAAAGAATACTTCTTCTCCACTCATTTCTGGGGACCGGTCGCTAACTGGGGTTTGCCCCTCGCGGCTCTGTCAGATATCAGGAAAGATCCGGAGATGATCTCGGGTGTCATGTCGCCGACATTGATGGGTTATTCGTGAGTTTTGGGTGGTTAGCGGGGGAAAGAGAACGAATAATATCTGTTTCGTGGATCAACTTCGTGGTTCAACTTTTTGAAGTAGTGGCGGAACATGCTGACTTCCCGTTTGTGACTATTCCATTCCTAAACACAGTTTGATCTTCATGCGGTATGTTATATCATTTATACCCTTTTTTCGCCTCCATCTAATCTTCCTCATCACTGACTGCTCTCATCTGCTTTGACCTATCTCTACCCTTACTTTGATCGTGTCCTTCCCGATGAACAACCTACTCAATTCCAGATTTGCCTGGCGAGTGCAACCCCGAAATTACCTCCTCTTCGCCTGTCACTTGACCAACGCTGCCGCCCAAGCTGTGCAATGTGGTAGATTCGTCCAGTACTGGAACATGGGTGAGTGGAGCATCTTTCTCAATCTCACTAAACGCTTGCGATCTTTGTTATCTGATCAGCATTGCATTCGCCTCTATTTCTATTATTACTCGATATCGGCCACATCACTCAACTCTATTCTGCGGCTCAATCGCACGCGATTCCACTCATTTTAGGCGGTCGTGAAGCGTCTCACCCGGTATCAGCAAGATTGACGGACGGCATGGAATCAGTGAAGGAGGAGGCCAAGAAGGTGGCCGACAAGGTCAAGGCTTAAAAATCGCTCGATTTATGATGTCACAAGTAGAACCAAGATGGGCTGGACAGGTGAGAGGAAGGTCGGAGGGGGAAGAATGTTCTTATATCGATTTTTACATTCCCTTTATCCCGCGTGAAGCACGAGAACAATCGCACCGTTCGACACTTGAACCATGCTTCTGGCTGTACGAACGACCGATAACGTGTGTTCACACTCCTTCTCGGGAGCGCGTCACAAAAGGCTTCGAGCCTGAGAGATTGAGACAGGGGTAAGAAAAAACAGGGTGAGAGAACCTTGAGGGACGCCGCTCCCTTGCCCTTGTTCACCAAGGTTTGAATGGGTGCAAGACCTCATCACCAGCCATTGGTCTCAAGTAAGCTTAACCTGCGGAGTTTCTCCTTTGTTTTCTGACGCGGTCGTTCAGCCACTGACTGGCCCCTACCACGAATGTCACCAGTTGAACGTTGCAGAAGACGTCATGTCAAAATGCTTTTTTAATTATTGAAGATATTTGTTTTCTCTACATGGGACTATACGTGGCTCTGACATTGACATTGACTTTGGCAAAAAAAAAGGGCTCGTTGTTTTATTGGTAATGGTTGTAAGCAGCGTTGTAGCCGTACCCATAAGAAGGTTGTTGCGGCTGCTGATACATTTGCGACTCATTGCCACCCATCATAGGATAATAGCTGCGGGTCATCATCTGTTGTTGATTCTGGCCTTGCGGGTACGCGGACTGATACGGGTAAGAGGAAGTGGACGGTGGTGATCTGTGGTCATTTGGATTAGGACTGAATTGTTGAGTTTGCTTGTCGTCTGATCCGCCTGGTGCTGATGTATCACTCGCTCCGGGGGCACGGATTTGCACTTTGGAGGTTGGAGGCGGAGGAGCAAAGTATGAGGAGGATGGGTAAGGAGATTCTCGGCCAGAGTTTGGCCCACCATAGTTTGGCGCAAAGGGAGAGAAGCCGGTGCCGCTGTTTTGGGCTCGGTGCTGTAGGTGAGGTGGGAGCGCAGATTCGGCCGGGTATGACTCATGCTGCGAGTAGTAAGGCGATTGCGATTGAGGATAGGGTTGGTAGGACTCCGAGCCTTGAGACGGCGCCCGAGCACCTATTTGAGCAGGGGCGGGAGACGGGTTTGGCAAGAACATGAGAGGTTGACCAGTAGCGACGTCGTAGTAAGACCCATTGTCAGACACGCCAACACCCGGAGGGATGTAAGATTGGGCTTGTGTATTCGTCGCAGCTACAGGTGCTCCGGGTAAGCTGCCAGTAACGCTGGCGCCATCACTGCCGGCCATCGATGACGGTACCCTCCTTTGGCCTATCTCGAGACGTCGCATCTCATCCTGGAGTTTCAACTCTCGCCGTCGCATAAGATCTTGCTGTTGTCGCAATGAGGCGACTTCAGCTTGAAGCTGGAGATTGAGAGCGATAGCACTTTCCGATGAGCCGATTCCGGAAGCGTGGATCTCGGGTTGAGGAGCGTTGGGAGGCAGGGAGGAGACCTTGGGGTGTACGAGATCCGCAGTCTCGGTGGCCATCGACACCGTATGCGATTGGTCAGTTTCCGGCAGTGCGTCATGCACCGCCATTCTTGAAGGCTCATCTATTGGGCCTGTTGGAGCGGTCGATGGCAGCGCGGGGAAGTCGTTGCTGATACCAGTGGCGCCTGCGACCGGTACGGCTGACAGGGGAACCATCGGTCTTCCACCTCTCCCACCTCGCATTGCAACCGGTGCAAAAGGTAAGCCACGGAAACCTCCGCGGAAGCCACCTCGCGGCATCGGTACTCCCCTCACAGCGCCCCTACCGCGTCCACGATTAACTGCGATTCGAGCTTCTTGTTTCTCGAGTTGCTCGAAGAAGCCGTCATGGTTCCAGGCACCCCGGTCAGATCGACCTTCAGTGAAAAGCGGCATTCGCCTGTTGTTGGTAGCCGGGACGGTGGGCACCAGAGACGAAGGCATGGGTTCACCTGCATTCTCCTGGTCCTCAATTCCGGAACTGGGTCCTTCAATCGACTGATTCGTGGGCTCCTTCTCAGGTTCAGCTACAGACGTCACCTGCGCCGTCGGACCCGGTACAAGTACAGGTGCAGGTACAGGTACCGTCCTCGGCATCGCGACATGGCCGCCCACATGACCTCCCCTTCCCCTACCCATAGGATCAAACCCTCCTCGAATCGGCATGCCTCCCCTTATACCACCTCGGGTGAATCCTCCTCGCCCTCCTCGACCTCCTCGACCTCGCCAGTAGTCGCTCATCTCTCTCAGACCAGAGTAGTCGCTGTTCCCCGCTCCGAATTTACCAGGCGTGTACAGACGAGCATCATGAGTCCAAAACTTGCCAACTCGCGGAACGAAAGATGGGTCTTTCGAAATGCGTTCTTGGTAGGCTTGACGATTATTCATGCGTCCGCCTGAGGGACCTGTCGGCGGTTGGAGCTGTTGTGGGGTAGCAGGCTCGGTCGCGGTCGCCGACACAGTGGTGTTGGTGTTGGCAGTTGTTGTAGATTGGGAGGGTTCCGCATCGTCAGTCTGGTCATCGACTCCACTCTTGTCTGCGATCGCTTTCTTCACCGTCGAAGGAGACCCAGCGGGGCCTTGTTTCTCCTGCTTGACAGCCTCCCTCTTCGCCTTTCTCTTCTCCTTCAACTTCGCCACTTTTTTAGCCTTCTTCTCTGCGATCTGTTTCTCCCACTCCTCCGAGTTCTTGCGTTCACCTTGAGCCTTGGCACCATGTCTCGAGAACTCTTTGAAGTCAACCACTTCGATAGTGCCATCACCTGCGGATGCATCGAGTAAGTCAATGGGAGGCTGCCCTTCCAGAAGCTTATTCTTGTCTGCATCCACGCCCCTGTCTTTATCTTTGTCCGTGGCTGTGGACTCTTCAGCAGGGGTCTGAACACCCGTGGGAGTCAACCCAGCAGGCGGGCTCGTTTGTGGCAATGGTGTCGGTCTCATACCGGTATTGATATCATCTGGCGTCCTCGCAATCGAGGGAAGCGAGCTGTCCTCCTCTTCGCCACCCGACCTATCAGGACGGCCATCGTCCTTGTCAGATTCATATTCGAAACCAGAGGCGGAATCGGTTTCGGATCCTGCAGATGATGCTCCAGAAGCAGAGTGCGCAGAGGCATCGGATCCATGGGCATCAGCATCAGAGCCGGAGTCATCTCCACCCCGTCGCCGGGTTCGAGGTGCACGCTTTGATTTCTTTGTTTTGGATTGAGAGTGAGATGGAGCTGCGGGCTTGAATGTGTCGACGGGAACTTTGACGATTTTTTGCTCGCTTGTGAATTCAAAGTCCTCCTTAATTTTCTCTTCGATTTTCTTGTCAAGGGTGGCAGGATCCACGGCCGTGCTCAGAGAATCACCAACAGGGGGCGTTAAAGGAGAAGCAGAGTCAGACATGTCGAGACAATCGAAGTTACTGTTTTAGTCTTCTCTTTTGTTCCTTTTTTTCAAGTGTTTCTCTCCGTCCTTTATCTAGGTGGGGATAGTGGATGGCGGAGTTAAATTGGTCAAAGAGAAAGAGAAAGTCGAACCTTGTTTTGATGAGTCAAAGGAGATGTCGGGCAGGGCGATTGGAGGCACAAAAGGGATGTGGAAGGGATAGAGGAAGGTAAAATTCGAAAAGCTGTGCGGAGGTGCGAACTCTTAATGCGAAGGATTCAGGTGAACAAGGCCGGGTGGGGGGGGGGGGTGAGTCGAGCTTTAATGAAACATTCAAATCAAACCGACGGGTGTTTGAGTAACAACAGGAGCGAAATCGAAAGCGAGTGATTTTCCTTGTTCTAAGTACCCTGGTTCTATTGTCGACACCTTTGTACATATGATGATAGAATGATCACATGGTTGAGTGATGCCGATTTCCAGTTGAACTGCATGATCTTCGGTCGTCGCTTGATGACGGACCATCCATGCCCCTTGTTCGTCGTTGTTACCCGATGAAAGGATGACGCCTGATCTCCTCCCGCCCTCCCCTCCCCTGCCCTCCACCCTCGACTGTCGTTTGTTTGCTTGCGTTTGGGGCGGGGGAAAGGAAAGGGTGGGGAGGGGGGGATGGCACCTGCGTGGCAAGCACACCTCACGCGGAAAAAACGAGCAAAAAGAATTCAGGTGGGAGGAAGGACGGGAAGGGCAAACAGGAAAAACAAACGTCACGCGGAACCGAACACGCGGCATATGGTTTCATCGTTTCTGATTCGTCAAGCTTACTCTTACTGGCTGCATGTTATGGCTTCCACAAAGTAAACAATGCCACCAAACCTAACAAACACCTGCCGGGTGAGGGAGGGCCCGTTTCATGCTTCACCCAAAACATGGGGGGTAGCCAAGAACAAAGAGCGCGTCCTTCAGTCGTTTGCGTCCCCTCGCCTCGATCGGGGTGGGAGATGATGCATACATCCAGTGGGAGGACAGAAATCCCCGGCATCAATATCACACATACATCCACTACAAAGCGTCATGCTGGTGAAGATACAATCGTGATACATATACTCTACACTGACTCACGTAGGCCCCTATCTCACTGAGGGAACATCCATAAGAGAGGGGCATCCTAACATCATACGCTTTCTTGGCCGGCTTTCCCATGGGCCGCAAATCGATTTTAATCAGGAAAGTATCTGACCCGACGACTTGCCCAATCAACATCACCTTGCCCCATGCTCCTTTCTCAACCGTGACGAACGACCGATAGAACCTGCTGTCATTTGCTTGCCTGGTTGGGGTGACCACGAGAGCCAACTCATTCACTTATTGAACGAAGCCTACCACAACAGGTGGATAGCATGCTATAAGACACCTACCAGTTCACGCAACGCCGGAACTTTCTATCGCCTATCCTGATTTCTTCTCATCAGTCCCTCCTCTGCTCTCCTCGAGTTATCATTCATACATCGCCCTCATATGATGGATCCACCTTCCCCACTCACCCAGCAACTCCTCTTCGCCGATTCCACCGTCCAATCTCTCGCGAACCGTCTTCAAGACCTGCAAGAGAAGAAATTATCCAGGCTATCCCGGCGGGATCGCCAAAGCTCGGCCTCGGCCTCCCAGTCCAGCAGTCATCTCGCTCAGTCATGCTCGTCGCTCTCCGCCAGCATCGCCGAATTGGGAGTCGGACGGTGTTGTCGTGAACAGGAGGTTAAAGAGGACGATGGGAGAGATGGAGATGATAAGACGATACAGATCCCGGGCGGGGTAAACAATTGCAGGTGTCTGGAGGAAATTAGAGAGCTTGAACAGGAGTTGGGGCTCTGTGGTGGTGAGTCCGGTAATCCAGTCGATCCGGTCGATCCTTATCTCTAGAGATACTGATCTTTCTGCTCGTGCTCTTGCCACGCCTCCTTTGTTTCTTCCAACACCTCAGAAATCGGCCAGGCTTTACTTAATCGATGTGATCTCCTGCATGCCAAACACCAGTCCATCTTATCTGCATCCCCTAACGCCACCAATCATCTCGAGGATATGCGTGCGCTGGAGAACAAGATCGGTCTACTCGAAAGAACAAACGATCTCGGGATCCAACGGTTCGGAGAACTCGTTCGACGTAACGAATCACTCGAATCCAAGCTCTCAGCAGCAGAAGTGACTCATTCTCAGAGCTTGAATACGATCAATAGCTTGAAAATAGAGCTGAGCGGGATGCGAGATGGGTATTTGAAACGAAGGAGTACAGGCCAGGTACTGGAAGAAGAGGTTGAAGATTTGCGGAAGGGGTTGCACGAGAATCGAGAGCTCGCGGACCACAACGAGCGACGGTTGAAAGATGAGGAGAGGAAGCGGAGAAAGGCAGAGATGAGGATAGGTGAATTGGAGAGCATCAACCAGGCTTTGAGTCAGCAGATGGAGTATTTGTCGAAGGGTCACGGCGATGTGGACGCAAGTCTGACTGCAGATGGGAGTCCGAACGTGGGTATGCTCTATCCACAACATTCGCCCGACCCTTCAACTGAAGCCGATGTCCAGCGGGCAATGGCTGATCTTGTCGCGGATAACACTCTGCTCCGACATGACAAGACTGAAATTGAAATACTTCTTCTGGCGAGCCGGGATGAGTGTCAAGGTCTCAAGGGCGAGATCGATACTCTCCGAGCGTCCTTTGGTGTGCCGCCAAGAACCCCGCGTGAGGGTGAACAAGACCACGAGGAGATGGGAACCAACATCAGGTACAGCATGATCTCAACTGATTCGGGACATTCCGGATCAAGAGGACATCGACGACCGCTTTCCTTGGTGATCTCGAATACGCACGGCAGAAATTATAGCTTGACACCGAGCTTGACCGCTTCTATAGCTTCGTCCACGAACAAGACGGGGTATTACCACTCGCGCCGCGATTCTCAAACTCCATCCATCGCTTCATCCTCGCATGTGCCTGGTGAAACTGGCGCAGTTTCCCCAAGAGGATCGAAGACACATACTCCCATTTTACCACCTAACGATGGCATGCTGTCGCCTGTGGCGACACTCAGTCCTCGACAACGCGCTTCATTCGGGTATCGATCGAGTGCAGCGGGAGCTGTCAAGTTTCCGGCCAACCCTAGGAGTGTCTCGGACCCGTGGCAATCAAAGAAAGACAAGCCGAGGGTCTTGTCTAGGGCATTCTCAGGCGCAGGAGAAGTCATCGATGAGGTGCCTACTTCTCAAGGTAGAAGAGTCGCCTCGCCTGATGACACAGATGACACCTTTTCGAGCCCACAGCATATGTACGCCGCATTTACATCCCCGCTTTTACAGCAACAGCCGTTCGCCAACGATTCGCCGCCGGCTCAGCAAGTCGAAACCGACGGACGTTTCACATTAGGCCGCTCAAATACACTCAGGCGGCGGGAGTTGATGCTTCTGAGGTCTCACAGAGGGGCGCACATTGACAAGGACGGGGATGAGCCGACGCCACCGGCACATTCCATGACCGACCCCGTCGCAGCATCTCAAGAAAGCTCCCCTCGCCTCCCGACATTGAACAACAAGCCTAGCCTGTCTGGACTCGGATTCCATGAATCGCCAGGCAAGATTACTGAGAGACCACCGCTCGGCGCTCCCTTTTCCCCAGGTCAAATGTCAGACGGGTCGCATTCTCAGACCTCAACCGGACACGAATTACGAACGCAATACCTGCTGCTCTTACTAGACCATGCTAGCAAACTTCTCGTTCGCCTACGTCAAGCGGACGTTCCCACCCTGTCAAAAAGGCTCAAGAAACAACATTTACCCGGAGACGTCAGTCACTTATCAACTTCCACGGTCAAAACGCTGTCCACGGAGATCTCGGAGATGCGGGACCACTTTCGCTCACTTCTCGAAGAGGAGAAGAGGACTGAAAAGGCTACTCAGTCGAAAGAGATTCAGCAAGAATCCGCGGTCACTCGCAAGGATTTTATGCTTCTTCTTCGCTTGTTCAAGGAAATGCTGGCCGACATTCTTGATCTCCGAACAACACTCAATCAGGTCATTCTAGACCCGGCATCCGCTCATAAGCTGCGAGAAATAACTCTTGCGGCAGGGCAGGAAGATGAACAGACCAAGAAAGGGTCAGGGCTGCCTAAAGCTGCCGTAGCTGGACTTGGATGGATTGCAGCCCCGATCACCAAGCTGTTTGCGACAACTTCAACAGAGACCACTGCAACGGCTGCCGACAAGCCAGCGATGACACTGAGAGTACCAAAACTCATGCCATCTGCGTCCGCTACGACGACACACATCAATGTAGAATTTGGGGGGACTGGAGTCGTCAAGAGGCCGAGACAGACTTCGCCTCTAGCTCAACTATCCGACACGCTGCCCGATTCTCCAAATACCGCCTTCACTCCTAGTAGCACAGTCAAGCGTGTACCAATCCAGACGCCGACTCGACCTGCAATCACACTTGGAGATGGGACCGTGCGAGGTTCAGTTCGCCAGCGTCCGAGCTTGTACGGCATCTTTGCCGGGGCATCCAACTCTCTGGCCACTGGTGGACCTTGGGCCTTGATAGGAGATAAAGCCCTGCCGCCGTCAACAGGTCCTAGGCTGCGGGCAACTAGCTCGCAATATTTCGCGGCAAATCGCCTTCCAATAAAGTCTGGCCGAATGACCTCACACAGGCGTCAGACATCGACCGTGGTTGACGCCATCATAGATCAGGCTATTCCAGAGCATCTTGAGGAGGTGTTTCACGAGAATATCCAGGAGGAAGAAGGAGGCGAAGGTAGTTCGGTGGAGCGTGAGGGGTTCCACCACCCATTCGCATTCAGGAGACCAAGGGGTCTTTCGGATTCTTCAATAAGGTCGGCCGTGAGGACGCCCACGTTCGTAACACCGGCGTAAACTTAATGAGCACCGAGTCTAACATGTAATTCTGCACCATATGTACAGTAGTCTTGTCAAAGTATCCAATATGCATCACCTGTCTGCTTGTTTCGAAGGGAAACCAAAGGGGCCTCACATTCAGGTCCATCCCGATATAGGTTCCGTCGGCTCTGAAAGTTTTAGAAGCATCGACCCACAGCAAGGAAACGACCCGTGGAGCCTCACCCAGGAAGAATCGCCATTCGTCTTCCAGGTATTGGAATGCATATCCGACTATCTCTGTCCAAACGTTGTGACCTCAGGTAGCGTTGCAGCTAGTCTGACATGACGACTTTGTCGGTTACAATGCAAGGCAATTTCATCATCTCGTCAGGCCTGCCGCCAGTCCTGCCGTACATCGCGAAGCCAGGAACGCAGCAGAAAAAGGGTAGATCAGTGCACATTGTGTCCGTTGACTTGTACCATGAATGCGGGCGGCTCCCACGGAAGATCGTGGACGCGGCTATTCGCCATCGAGGGCGGAGCCTCCGACTGCTCCCAAAAGACGAGCTGATGACGGGCATGTATGATTCGGATATACACCGCAAGATGGCGTGCAGTACAGGACATCTCATCTTCCCTGATAAAAGAAGATCACAACAGTGCACGGACGAATTAGAGGCGATGCTACCATACATATTTAGGCTACCATACATAGCTGTTTTGGACCACATCAACGAGGGTGAGCGGCCTCAGCAGCGAAAAAAAAAAAAAACCAAAAAAAACATGTGACCAGAGGGAGTCTCGATCTCCCGACCTCTTGTTTGAATTCTGTGATTCGTAACCGAACCAAGTATTAGACAAGTGCGCTAACCAACTGAGCCATCCGGCCATTTGATGCTAGGTAAAGGCAATTTCCAACCCAATCAGGCAAACTTAGACTTCGCCAAAAGTCAGAAGATGTCGACGCTAGTTGTATATGTTGGAGTTTGTTGCCTGAAAACAACAAGTAAAAGTCGGCCGATGGGCTGACAAGTGATTAGAGCATTGACAATTGCTTTGGATGATAAGTCTTTAACAACATCACAATGAAGTCTAAGCGCGGAGTGGTAGTGATGCTGATACCTTATCGACCTTGTCTCTCTCACATACGCTTAGCTGTTCCCTACAGTTTTTTAACAGTTTTATTCCGCGTAAAGTCGGAAGATGCGCTCAAGGACTTGACAGAACCAAACTGGCACTATCTCGTGTTCGGAGATGAACAACTTATGATTAATGGCAAGGGTGGCTCAGGATAACGTATCAACCGACGTTTAAACGCACTCGGATCGACTGAGAGTTCCAAGGATATCCAAATCAAACACATGACGAAACCCCTGACTAATATCTGTCGTTAGATGCCATGACATGAAACGAGCCGACCTTCACCTCTTCATTCCAGGCAATAGCCTCCGAGCTCCACCGCCTGCACTGGCCGAGCTGCCGCTCACCACCGTGTTGATCGCAGGTAACGCAAGTTGACCCCCCGATCCTGTCCGTTTATTGGGATTCAGGGGTGATAGGGTAGCAGCAATTTTGGCAGACGCGCTGCTTTGTCCACTGTCCTTGCGAGAACCGCCGCTCGTGTTGTTGCGTCTTCTGGTCGACGCGTTACCATAGCTGGAGCCAAGGCTGCCAGATGCCGCAGTTGCCACGTTCAGAGGACTGTTGCTGTTGGAAGAGGATGGAGCATTCGTATTGGTGTAGTGGAATCCGGACAAAGTGTGGTTGTGGTTGGCTTCCCCCAGTTGCGCTTGACGGCGAGCCTTTTCGTGCCGATCCTGGATCTTTCGGAAGTGCACCAACAATTCTTGCCATTTGATTTCGTCTCTCCCAGCCATCTTCGATCGAGCAGTGGCGACATTGGAAGAAAAAGAGGCGCGCGGAGCAATATGCAGGAACCCCATTGAACTGACGGCACCGAGTCGGTTCCGCAGAGACACAAAAGCGCTGCTCTGCGGAAGTAGCATCAGCAGACCATAAAGACATTTGAATAGGAATGGATACTTCTCGGGCTCGAGCAGTTGCAGACGGAGGACTGTGGGTTGGATCAGCGCGGGGTTGCAATTGGGTTGATACCCAGAATATAAGACTCACACGTAAAGACCGGACTCTCAATCAGCATGACCAGCTTGTCGATTTGCACCAGCAGACCGACAGTCATTTCAAGTTCGGCGCTGAGAATTGACGACGGATTAGTTTTTGGTGCCCAAAATCCCATCCCAACGACTCACAACGTCTGAAGAAGATTCGAAGCATGCTCATACGCCTGTGCCAGCAAACACAGGGCAAAGACAGCAACTGCGTTGTGGCACCATGATCGGTAAATCGATGTAAACAGCATTTGTCCATCCTGCAAATGATCAAGCTTTATTATTACCGTGTGGGAATATTTGACAGCGACATTGACAGCTCACCTTCGAATCCAGATTTCTTAGCCGCTTTCGGAAGTCAGCAAGCTCGGGCGAGGTGATGAGGATCATGTTCAGCTTGACCACCATTAAGCTCGCGAATTCAAGGTCCTGCAAATTAGGGGCGGGGTAAGCAGATACTCCAGGATTCCCTGCATATCGACTCACCTCTTCCTTTTCCAAGATCTCGGCGAACGTCCGAAAGATCCTCTCCACATTCAGATTGAGGCAAAGCTGACGTATGATCAAGCTACCGCGAGTCTCGAGCAGACGTCGATCCGTGCTGAAGAGTTCGAGAAGATTGACCAAGAACGTCGTAAAGTAAGCGTCCTCGGACGTGCTAGAGATCTGGGCAAGGAGCTGCAAATCGTGTTTTACAACCTGCCGCGGGGGAATTCTGAGGTCAGAGGCAGCTTTTGGTGCATCCGGTTGGACTACTCACCTCCTCGGACGGATCAGAGAGCGTCTTCAGCAGAGCCGGGAAGGTCCCATCATCTTGCGAGAGTACCTGGGCGGGAGACATCCAGAGATCAGCATTAGGTCCCCACAACGCCTGAAATGGTGATGCTTACCTCATTAGGAGCCCGTCCATGGAGCATCTGGAGCCACTCTAAAGCCGCTATCCTTGTTTCCTCGTGCTCGCTCATGAATTGCAGCGTCAACACATTGACGGTCTCTCGAAGGTCAAACAATTCCTCTTCCTCCACGGGCGCCGGTGGCAAGTCCTTCGCGGAGGCATGCGATGCATCTGTTTTGACCTCTGTCAGCCCTTCGATCTTGGGTTTGAACTTGCTTTCGGATCCAGCGTCCATGCTCTTCACGCGGTCACCCTCTCCAGCGTCTTTCCGACTCCCAGGCGGGACGCTTGCCTGATTCGCTGATGAGGGCGCCATCATGACTGTGCCTGTCGACGAGTTTAGTGTCATCGGTGTTGACCCAACAGAGTGCGGTGTGACAGTTTGCGAGGCCGCCGGAGATGAATGACTTATTGGTAGGGATTGAATAACTTGGAAGAGTGATCTGTTAGTTTCCATGGCAGCGGACTGAATGTATGGGACGTGGTGGGCGAGGTTGGGGAGAACGGCAGGAATCAGGCGGGGTGTGAAAGGGACCATGACATCTTGCACAAAGGTCAAGAAGCTTGCGATCCATCTCAAGGCAATCGATTGGATTTGTTCGTCTGCAGCGGGGGGAGATTTAGTCAGGATCTAGGATGGATGCACAAAGAGAGACTGACCAGGGTATGAAAGCTCGCCGATCATGATATCCATGATGGCCGCGTGATCCACCCAAACGCCTTGGCCCGGGATCCAAGCTGAGGACTCGTCATCCTCTTCCCGATGGTCTATCAGTGCCGAATTATCCTGTTCTTCATCCGTCTCCTCCGTCGATTCCTCCATTTGGGGCTGATCAGAACTTGCGTCCTCTTTGCTCTCGGGACCTGTATATACACTGTCTACTTCCGAGCTCTCTGTCTCCAGGGTCAACTTGCTCGCTCGCCGCCTCAGTTGAGAGACGTCCGACGTTCGGCGATGATAATCTGCAGTTATTGGGGATCGACCTGTAGCGGTCGACCTTTGTCGCTGAATGCGCGCGATGTGCTTTATCTCTCTGAGAAAATCAGAAAGAACGTTCTCGGTAGCGATCTTGACGTCCGGGTTCGGATCAGAGAGATACTTCAGGAGCCCATCCAGGAAATCGGGCAAGTAACTGACGAGCTCGAGGTCAGGAATTGAGTCGAGAATCGTGATCCAGCTGACTAAATGAGAGCGTGTAAAGGGTGAGATAACGTAGATTCGTTCACTGAGCAGAGGGATGAATTTCGCCAGAGAGAATGCAAGGCGAGGTTCCTGTCGCCCGGGGCCGGAAGGTGTGGCAGAATTGCTTGAGTGTATACGTTGGTGGGATGGAATAGATGAATGAGGAGACGGGTCTCGAGTGGTAGGTGAGAGTGGGTCATCTGGGGGTGCAGGGTGTGAGCTGACAGATACCATTGCTGTGGCTCTCGATTGCTCCTGGTGACGCTTCAGGTCGACCGGGACCAGTGGAGGACTGTCCTCGAGAGGGTGGGAACGTCCCCCTTTACGCAATTGATGGCGATGGTAGTGGAAATTCCGGTCGTGCCATTGGTCCGTGTCATAGGTCGTGAAAGTTCGATCAACATTTTCAGGGTATTTTGAGACGTAGGTCAGGGCGGTCTCGGCCACTATGTCCTTGAGAAGTCGATCAAGAAGTTCAGCTCCGTTCTTAACTGATGCTTCAGAGTCGGCGGAAAGCTGATTGTCATAAGACGGTCTGTCAGATTGGTTCGAAAGGCATTTCCTCTGTCTCAATGTAAGTACACTCACCTTGCTCAATGCATCAAAGATCCCATTGAAATGTACCAGAATCTCTCCCTTGCACACTTTCGCGATGTTGTACAGGCTCTCGCAAGCATAGTACCTCAGCCTGCTCTCCGGATCTCCGAAACACCCCAGAACTCTTGGGATGACAGAGGTGAGCCATTTAGAAAAATCTTGCCCAAGGGCGATAGCCGTCGCTGCAAGACCTATCAGACCTCCGTTGCGGGCGTGCAGAGGCGAGCTCGAACTGGTGAACATCAAGCATAGCTGATTAATGATCTGGGTAATTTTCGCAGGGTCGGCGGTGGCGATGAATCTGAACGCACAACAATGTCAGTGAGATGGAAAGAACGGATATTCGTTGAACTCACTTCTCTAGCTCCAGCGCCGCAGCTTTACGGCGATCATAGAGCTTGTCGTTCAGACCTGGACCAGATTGGGATGGAATTGATCAGACGGTGTAGACAAAGAGACGCAAGATACTGCTCACCTCGAACTATGAGAGGATCTGAGGATGTGGGCCGAAAGCGTCAGCATGTTTTTAGTCGCGATCTGGACGTCTGCCCAGCCGTGCGCACTCACCCATTTTGAGAATCAAGCACTAGACCACCCTCCCTTCGAGCGTTGATTGATCCTCCTTTCGTTATTTGCAAGGAAAGAAGACCTGTCCGGAAAAGGGTGGGCAGGAGCTGAATATACTCGATCGTGGCGCGTCCATGGGATGGATGAACAAGGGGACTGAATTGAAGCAGAAGGCGGATGAACAAAATCTTGCTTATTGACTGTTAATTAATATCTCGTTCTAAAATACGCGTCGTCACGAAACGATGATTCCCAGGAATGCGATCTCATCCCAACGGTCGTCGTCCAAGACCTGACTGGCTCTGTCTGTTTCGTCATGTGCCCTCTGCCGCGCGTACTTGCCCTCTCCCTTTGTGTCCACCCGGCATCGCGGGTGTATTTTCAGGTTCAGGAGTTCACAACGGACAGCCACCTCGCCTCACTGAGGTAAAATGACTACCAGGAGGACGGCATGAGAATAAAAATTGATGACAGTCATGGATCTACAGGAACTCCAGCTACGTCTTCATTCAAAGCATATCACCACCTGATAATTGCAATTGATTCCCCTGCTCGAGTCTTGCCCGGTCACAAACAGGACAAAAAGCTGCAAAAAATGATGGACCAGCAGGGATTCGAGCCCTGGATCTCCTCAATGTTGCTTGAGTGCTGAATGAACGGCGACTATGCAAATGAGGCGCCTTACCACTGGGCCACAAGCCCGGTGAGATTCCAGTTTATCTTTAGTCCCATAACGATGATTAGCCCCGTTGACTGTCAAGCCCGAAATAGATCAGCAGCGGTCTATTTGTTCCCCCCTGCGAGAGGACGAGTTTCGTTCCAGATGTCTCATATGGTTCAAGTCGCGGAGGACCTGAAACTAAGTCTCAATTTGTGTAACCTTGTATGATCACACACGTCATCAAGTCGATCAATGTTATGATGGGTTGCGATAATATGGTATGGAACATAAAAATACGCAGAACAATGTGCAAGAAACATGCTAGGAGCCCTACTTTCGACCAGCTCTCCTCTCCTCCCGATTCTTCTCCCTAATATCGTGCAAAAAAAAGAAAGAAAAAAAAAAAAAAAAAGGGGTCAGCCATGATCTCCTGAAAAGTGGGAGCCAAAAAAGAAACTCGAAAAAGAAACTCAAAAAAAAAAACTCACCTTTCCATCGCCTTCTCCTCTGCTCTTTCGTTGGTCGCGATCTCGCCGTGCACTTGTCGCATCCTCTTCTCGTAGGCCTCGTCCTTGGTCTTTTGTTCTTTGGCTCGCTCGACCGCGAGGAACTTGTTGTCCTTGCGCAACTCTCTGATAGCACCCTTTCGTTCCTTCTTGTACAGAGCCTTGATCTTCTTCTCCTCGTTTCGCTCTGGGTCCGGGTCCCTCTTGCGGTCGCGAGAGAAGTCGGCGTCGAACTTCGGGGTAAATTGCGGGATAGGAATAGGCTTGTGGGTCTGCATCTGGAGAGGTCGTCGAGCCTCTTTGGCGAACCGGATTCGGCGGCGGAGGCCATCTTCGGCGTCCTTGGCAGGAGTCTAGAGTAGAGACAGGGGGATGTGAGAAGAGGTCAGAAGGGATGAAACCTAAGGAATGTTTAATCAAAATATCACTCACCTGAAGAGCCTTCGGCAGTCGGGAAGTACCAACGACACCCAACAGTTCCACCACCGGCTCGTACAGCTCAACAAATGCGTCCAGCTCGGCGTACATGCTCGACGACGACCTAATGAGCTCCACGGTAGTGGCAAAGACCTCTGCCTTAGTTTGCTGCGAGGCGGCATCTTCCAGGAGCACCTGGGCAAGATTTGTAGTTCCCAGAGTGATGTCGACCTTGGTCTTTTGCAATCGAACGTCTCGTAACCTCTCCTGGCCTTCTGGTGAGGTCAAGTCGCCGCAAGGTAGCAGGCCCGGAACTTGGGATTTAGCAATCGCCTTGGGCGAGAGTACGAGGAGACTGCTGGCGAGGAAATTGACGACCTCGGGGATCATTCGCTTGGAGAATGCCTCGTACTGCAAAAGTTCAACATGTTAGCCTGGAGTTTCTGTTGAAAAGATGACATTTGGAGCTCACCTGCAGGAAGATTGAGCAAAGAACCAGTCCGGACGCGACGTCCCGGATACTCCTGATCCTTGCCTGTGAGAGGTATTGACCCATCAGGAGCGCCGCAGGAGCCGCCACGGGGTGTGAGAAATCACTCGTTGACCAGACTAACCCAACAAGTCGCAAGAAGAGGATCTCCGATAGTCCCGGGAACGTTCTCGATGTCGGGTCGAGCGGCCCTCTAGACAGTCCCTTTACGAGGTTCTTCTGCATGACATCAAGCTTGGCTTTGAAGAATTCGGCAGCTGAAAGAGCATTGAGCTTGACCAGAGCGATGATGTGGGGGAAAAGGTCGTTGATGGTCTGGATGGAAGTTGATACTGGAGAGCCTGCAAGGTATAGCACATGGTCAAGCAGAATGCCAAGGAAATTTTGTAACCGGTCCTTGTTGCCTTCGCCGAGACTG
Source organism: Goffeauzyma gilvescens (assembly GCA_025758705.1). Lineage (NCBI taxonomy): Eukaryota > Fungi > Basidiomycota > Tremellomycetes > Filobasidiales > Filobasidiaceae > Goffeauzyma > Goffeauzyma gilvescens. Next base: position 6,636 of record JANGFI010001790.1, on the reverse strand, counting down.
GGGTGATAAAGCGTTCGGATTCGCTTGACGACTGTCTCGGTGTCGGATTCCGCTAGTCCATCCATGATATCGAGGAAATCGTCATGTGTTTCCGGACACTTGAAGGTAAAAGGAATCTCCTTCTTAGCGTTGGCCGAGCCCTTGATCTTTTTACTGGTCGTCAACGGCTGAGCTTCGCTGTCATCTTCGGCTGATGATTCCAAGTCATCCATGTCCTCATCCTCGTCCTCACCCTCGTCCTCCTCGTCATCATCATCACCATCCTCCTCATCTTCATCCTCTTCATCATCTTCCCCCTCACTGTCTTCGCCGAGATTTACCGTCTCCCCTTTTGCCCGAATACCTTCTCCGATACCAGATTCATGAACGCCAGTGAATTCGCCGTCCATGTCGTAGTCGTCACCGAGGTCGTCTCCTTCTGGAGCCCGGCCCGTCAACCTCTCTTCGCGATCCTTGCCCTTCCTTCGCCTCCTTGATCGCCCCTCTTCTCCCTCTTCCTCGTCTGGGGACTCTTCCCCTCTCATTCGCCGAAGCCTGGCTTCTTCCGCGGCCTTGAGCTGCTCAGCCTCTTCCTTCACTTGCTCGTCTTCGGTTTTGGTTCGATCCTTGGGTTTTGCCCTTGCTTCGAATGCGAGTGCCCTCAAATTCTGATCGTAATCGGCGTCCTCGGTTGTTTGCTCCGCCTTCTTTCTCTTGGTCGGCCATGCCGGTGCCTCTGATTCCTGATCAGCTGTCGGAATGACGGCTGGGGGTCGGTTTCGAGGGTTATTGCGTGAGTCCGCAGCGCCAGGTCCAAGAAGTTCACGAAGCTCATCCAGGCCCTCGTCGAGCTCCTCTCGAAGGTCAGCATCCAGTTCCTTCTGTTGTTGTCTCGCCAGCTTGTAGCTCTTGCTCTTGGCGATTACCTCAGCCATTACCTCGGCCTTGGATCTCTTCCGGTCGGGCTGCAACGACAGGGCAACATCAGATAAAGAGATTTACGTCAAACAGATGGACTTGTACTCACGTCTTCATCCCCGTCTTGGCCAAATCCACCAAAGTGATCCCTACCAACCATATTCTCATCGATTTGACCAGCTACACCGTCAGTCTCCATTCCATCCCTTCGATGACCAAAGTCGTCTTCCAGCTCGTCGTCGTCGTCCATGAGACCCTGAGCGACGAAGTCATCTCCCTGCAGATCGTCGACAGCCCGTCCGCCGTGGGTCAAAGTGAATCCACTCCGTTTGCTGGAGCCGAGAAGTCCACCTTCTTCATCGTCGTCATCTCCAAAACCAAGACCAAGATCTCCTTCGTCGTCGTTCAAGTTGTAGATGCCCTTCTTGCCTCCACCTCGCTTGCCCTCAGACTCCCGCGTTCGAGTGAATCGTTCAAGAGCTCGTTCCTCGGGCGTAATGTGAGGATTGTCCTCACCAAATCGACGATCGACGAAAGTTCCGGTATGTCCCGTTTGTCGAAGTTGTCGCTCAGGGAGCAAGGTCTCCCTTCTCATGTCCATCGCCTTCTGTCGGCTTTGACTAGGGGTCCCGACCACGCCCTTGGCAGCCTTCTTATTCGCATGCAAGATCTCATGTTTCACTTTGGTTTCCCTGACGTCAAATTTATTGAGTTGGTCTCGAATTTGGTCCAGTTTGTTTTGCTTCTTATCCCGGTCCTTTTGAGTTAGACCGGCCTTTCCGGCACGCTTTGACTTGTTCTTGCTTTGGCTTGATCGCGCGAGACCAGCAGTCGAGAGAGCGCTCTTCAGCTGAGCAAGCTGAGAGGGTGCCATATTGTGTGAGGGTAGGGTGCGTAGTCAGGGAGAAAACTTTATCTCACCATGACAATGGCTTGGAAGTTGACTCTGAAATGAGCTTTAACAGGGCGTGTCACAGTTGAAAGGAGTGAGGGACAATTAGATATGCATCCCTGTATCGGATACCTCCCGGACGCAGGTCAGTCCGCGCATAAGATCCTTTTGAAATTTCGGGAGGTCACGTGATTAGTAAGAGCCGCGCGACTGAGTTCTTCGTGGCGTACCGACGGTCGATCCGCTCGCCGCACTGGATCTATGTTCCATGTCATGTAATTGTAAGGGCAGAAGCACGTATAGCAAGGGTGATGATAGCACCCCAGTGACTTTACCAGGCGCAATTCAACGAACAGGGTCGCTTTAAGTTACCGAATGGCGGTGGGTGATGCGCCCAACTGCAGCAAACTGCAGCAGCAACTGGGGTGTCGTGACAACATTAGGTAAGTAGGTCGTCCATCTCTTCGCATTTCCAAGCACCCTCAGCTTGCGACGGGATATTACATGTACCCTTATTTGGTGCGTGGTGACCTCGTTCACTGCGTTCCTTCTTTGGCTTTAAGATTACAATGATGGATCATCTGGGAAGAGGTCTTACGACGCATTTATTAGCCGCGCTAATGCCACAGCTTTCAGCAAAGATAGTCGGCGAGAAAGGCAGAACATCACAGAAATTCACGCCTGAAATCTTATTCGTAGCCCAGCCATCTAAAGCGACGGCTAGTAAGGCGAAAGGAGAAATTTGACGAGAGTAAAATCGATCATTTTGGTTTGTTAAGGTTCGTTGTTTCGTCCTGCGGATACTCAAACGTCATATGTTTGGTAGGCCTGCGATGTGCTTGGGCCGGAAAGGAGCTCTGGAGTAAACACACTGAAAGTAGAACACACGAATGTCGCATGTCTACTTATCCAACTTCTAACCCAAATCAGCCGTTAGCCATTTCAAACTTTTTGTAAGCTGCAGTACCGGAGTGACGACTTGCACCGAAATACAACAAATCTATAAAACTTCTGAGTAAAACGGTCGTACGGGATCCCGAAGAAAAACTCGTTATGCTTAATGAGACGGTAGGTATTCTGGATTTATTCCATACCCTTTTGAAGGTTGAGAACAGTCGCAGGGGGTCAAAAAGTTAAAGGAACTGGCTGGGAATGCGGATGCTAGATCCGGCTGATGGAGAAAACCTGTCGCCTCTTCCCCGTCAATCAACGCCTTCCACTGATATAATTTGTTTACTTTGTGAGAAGTTTCAGAAAATGTGAAGAAAATAAAATTACACGTACTTTTGCTGTCGAAAATAGTCGGGGGGCGGACGGCTTGGTTTGGAACTTCCCACCAATGAGCACCGTCGGAAACTGCCCCGCGTGAACGCAAATGGGATACGATGGCAACCGCCTCAAGGTCTGTTTCAATGCGATCGGCATCTATCCTCTTGGACACTTGTCCACCTCCGCAACGCTCAGTGCCTAGCTTGCCTTCCTTGTAGGTTCTATCTCCTCACAACATTCTTCCGGTTATCTGGTCTTGCTTTATCCAAAAATAACGTATCGACAGGGATTCGCATGAAAGACTGTCAACCATTTAACGGAAAACGGAAACCGAAGCAAAACGCAAACGGAACGAAAGCATGACTTCCTCACAAACCGCCTCTCAAGCCGAGTTAGAAGCACACCGGATCCCCTTGGGATGGAGAGATCAGTGTTCGGCGTGAGTCTCTTGTGAATCATACATATTTGGTTGCGTGGGATATCTACTATCGCGAGAATGCGGGAAGCAGTAGGCAACATGTTCGGAGCAGGAGTTGACGTGAAAAGCGCGGAGAATGCGGGTACGGAGGAAATGTACGAAGCAAAGTGAAGGGGGGGGGGGGTCAACCTTGAAGACTGACTGCAGAGGGAGAAGAAAAATCAGTCGGGTAGAGATTCCCGTTCAACCGGAAGCCCACTAACCATTCTTTCAACAACTCACTGTTCATGCATCTGCTTTACATTCGATCTTCCCCTCCCATAGCCTTCTGATACCTCTCAACACATGTCGACACAAGAACCTTTACGCTCCATGGAAATGCGAGGATGAACGCCACGGGTATGAAAAGTGTCAATACGATGAGTGAGTTTGTGGATGTCTTCTTGAGCTGTCTTCTTGGCCCTTGTCCACATGTTCTTTAACATCAGGAATTGTTCAACTGCGGGTTTAGCGGGCTTTTGCTGATTCTTCCACCTACTCTTATTTCCCTCCAACTGCACTCGAACACACCATCGTGCCGCTCTCCTACACTCATTTCCGACCCCCACCTGCAACTCTGACCAACTCCCGCCACACCGAAAAAAATCGTTCACGTCCATCCCCCCCCTCTCTCATACATTTACCCCCCTCCATACACTTACTCCCACTCCTCTCCCCTGAACCGTCAAAATCTATCCAAACGACACATAAACATGTTCCCCCAACTAGCTACCTCCGCCGAATGAAGGAACTGACTGCGCAAAAGAAGGCCGCTGCCGAGGCTGCTGCCGAGGAGTAGAAAGGGTAGAGACAAGTCAGAAAGGAGGCAGGGTGAGGATCTACCGGTGCACGAGGGGTGCGGGGAGGGGGAGAGATGATGAGCCTCTCTGTGGAGGGAGCTTGGTCTGTTTCGCAGCCTTGGATGTTCGAAGGGTTTGAAAGGTATCAACGGCAAGAAACAGATACAACGAATTCAATTGCATAAATAACAGAAATTCCCAAAAGTGTTCTCGTTGAATTAGTATCATCAATCAAACTGAGCTCTCTTCCAACCGGTCGATCACCCAGCTTATCGATGCAAGAAATAGAAGAAGCTAAAGTCGAGAGGTTCAACAGTTACTTGTTCTTCTAGCCCGTGGCGAACCCACAGGGTGGTGTACGGCCAAAATGAGCTTGAAACTTCTCCCCAGATTGTTTCGCCTCCAAGCTATCTTAATACTTTTGGCTTTCATGCTCTGACACCTGACCTAAACTACCAACCATTGTACTAAAGGTCCCAACTAAAAGTTCCAACTAACCGTCTGATCATCCACCCCTTCTCATCTCCTTTCCACCTCTCTCGCTCTTTCTCTAAAAGAGGTGAAAAACAAGATTTTTGAAAGCGAAGAGCAGATGTCTGCCCCGCTCTGACACTTGAATCTCGATTCAGTCTCTTGCTGACCAGTAAGAAGCGGTGGTAATATCATCCAGTCTTGTGATTGCCTATTGTTCGTCTGTTTCGCGTGCTCGGCCAATCCGATTTCACCCCAACAACCCTCCGATCGACGCTGGCCGCGTGAGGGGGTTCGGGGGTAGGGATGCCCTCATACTTGAATATCTCCTTTACTTGTTGCTTTGTTCAAGTCTTTCACTTTCCGTGGATTCGGTATGGGAGGAAATACACATGCGGTACAAAGAAGATGTAGCGAAGAACCTTTTTTTTTTGGTTGCGTGCGACGATTCTCCCGCCGATAGTGGGTGTGGTTATGTTCTCGCATTGTTCACTTGCTGTGAGATATCATGCTTCCTGACTCTGATGGTCGCCCAAATTGAGCTCCAGGGAGTAACATACGTGAGTGTACATAAAATCCAGATAGTATCCCGAAGAACCCGATGCGCAAATCTCGAAGTCATTTTTTCTACTGAATGGAACCCCCCCCCCCTGACACTACCACTACCGGACTCGGCACCCCCTTCCGCCTTTGAGTCCCTTCGGACTGACTGAAACTTACACTGGAAAGAGCGAGAGGCGTTTGTCTTCCTTCCTTTTGGTCTTTCGTTCCTCATCCGACCAGCTCGGGACCGCCAGGACAGGGAAAGGGGCCGTCCGCCCAGCTTCCCAAGCTCAAAAATAGCAGACAAATATCTACTGCGAAATTGATGGTCAATTCTGTGTCAAGGCGTCGCACCATTCGGCGACACGATCTGCTCTAGTGGTATGGATTACGTGTGAATTTTCAACCCTTCCACTGTTCCGCCCATCAGGGACCAATGTCATTCCCGCCGTCTTGATTCCCATTTGGAGAGGTATTCGCAGTTCTCCCCAGATGCTTTCCTGTGAGCCACCTACCTGTCTTGACCTCGAATCTTTGAACATTATCATCATCGACCCGTCCTCCTCCCATCGTTATCGGGACTCCCGCCAGTCGGTCTTTGCCGTCAGTCCTTTGTCCCCCTTATCGCTATCGCACACGCCTATGTACATGCATGTATACGTAACCGTTAGTCATTGCAGTAACTGTCCATCCGTTTCCGCCATTACGGAGCATCACTCTCATCACTCTCTAGTTGGATTTGAGTGGGCAGCGAGCGGACGAAGTTGACTGAAATAAGGCAAAGTAGTGCGAAGTAATGTTCGAAAGGGCGGGGGGATTACAATCTCCTCCATCTCCACCTTTTCCTGATACGTGTTGAAACGGATGAGGTGGAATGGTACGGGTTATGCCTGGGCACACTCCTAGCGAGCCGGATTGCCTGTTCTGCATGCAAAACGAAACCACGATCTGACCTGATCGGACTTTGGCCTGAACCTCTCTGAGCTGACGAACACAATTCCGTCTGTCCATGCGAGAGGCCGGGCGATGCCATGACACGCCATGTGCTATCAAACGGAAAGAGGCCTCCTTTTTTTTTTTTTTTCTTCTTCTTTGTTTCTTGTAAATGTATAGCCTGTTTACGAACACTTCCAAAATACTCTGCCTCGTTCCTGCCTGAGTTCCGACGACTACTTCCATCTTCTCCATCGGTATCGGCCACATTCCCATCCTGCCCCCGTTCCCCACCCGTTCCCACGATCACCCACATCAATCGTAGAAGCAAGCATGACCTAAGCCCCCCCCCCCCCCCCCCCCTCCCCTTCTCC